>MNCI01009669.1:158964-177505 GCA_015680685.1 Gnetum montanum | reverse complement strand
CGTATTGAATTTGGTTTTAACGATCTATACCATACTTTAGCTCGGTCAATGAATGTCATAGGAAAGAGCTTAAGTTTTTGCCAACTGTTATCAACGTTATTCCATGTGCAAACATCGTAGAAGGCTAGTAAGTGTTGTTACGGATCTAAGTCATAGCCTCCTAAAAATTTGGGAAAGTTATTTAAATCGAGCCTGGGTAGTCGGTTCTCTTTACGATGCCTACGTGAGATTCGAACAGCCTCTTGTATTTGCGTTAGGCTTGTAGTGGCCAGTGGGGGTTCATCGTCATCGGGTAAGTTATGCTTTCATGTATTATGATGACGTTGTTTTTGTTCATTCTTATAGGAAACTCCCACTTCAGGTTGTATACTCCAATCTTCATCATCATATAGTTCGTTGGTTCTCCAATGAACTTCCTCACTAAGTGTGGCGTTATTATCATCTTGTAGGAGAGGCATTGTTGTGTGTGAATTTATGTGACTTTTTATAATTATTATTTTCTAAAAGATATATGGTTAAGTTCTTTACAGCGACCTTGTATGATATAACTAATCTAGATAACTAGCACCATCCCCGGCAACGGTGCCAATGATGAGTGGCGAGGTACCCCTACACTCAACCATACGAAACGAGCGTCGCACGCGCGATCCGGTCGAACTCCGCAGATGGACTAGTTGTGGCACCTAGATAGTTAGCCTTAGGTCGCAGTTCGCTGTCTTCCCATCTAGACTAGTTTTGCATATGTCACGTATGGTTTAGTCTAGATGAGGTGTATGATGTGTTCTAATTCTAACGCTACTCCTGATGGCAGTGGAAAATAATATTAACTAATCTAAGCTAAGAGGGAAAGGGTAAGAGAGTCTAATCTAGCCTAAGTGCGACGAGCAACCGATTCCTTGATCAACCGTACACATCTTGGACTTCGTGCACGACTGCCACTGGGACTACCAAGCATAGGCCTAGGTACGCCACTGGGATTACCAAGCGCAGACCCCAAATACGCCACTGGGTTACCAAGCGTAGATCCCCCTAGCTACACCACTGGGCTACCAAGCAGTCACACTTAAATGCTCGTAATCAAGTCGTACTCGTTCCGCTTCTAGGAGTTTAAGGGTGAGAAACTAATCGCGATGAGTAACCGATTCCTTAACTAGCCGTACACACCCGTAGATGCTCGTAGTTAAGTCGTACTCACACCGCGCTATGAAAGCAATAAATAACATTAAATAAATAACAAATAAATAAACTAAGTGAATGCTGCAATGATGAAGTAATCTCGATCTTTATTGCTGGTCATGTGCGTGTCCAAGTACGGCACACTCGAATAAAGACACCGTACAATTGCATTCACCACACTGCGGGCAGACACGGGAAAAAATATAACTCTGGAGGGATCAAACTGCCAGAGCTTCGCTACTCTAAAACTGGGATCCTTAAACAAGGAAGTGCCACGTCTTATTTATAGATATGGTGGTGGACTGCGATATCGCATACACGATATCGCGGGGGATGCGATATCGCAATGGACGCAATATCGCGTACGCGATATCGCAACCTATGCGAATCATGTCTCATCAGTGGTGGTCACTTGGATGTTCTCAATTAGGCCCAACTTGTCAATGACGGAGTATGATACCACATTCGTGGCCACTCCATCATCAACATGAACACAACAAACTTGGTACCTTCCAATATGTAGAGTGATAAGGAGAAGAGCGAATAGAACCTCTTTGTTATGATCTTCACTTTGCTATCACAAAAGTTGAGCATAGGTTGATGCCCATTTTCCCTAAGTGAAGCTTCTTCAATAATAGAGTAGAACGACTCTTTGTTAGCAGGCATGTCTCTGCTCACAGGGATAGAGGTCAACACTCAGAACATACTTAGACCTATCCTTTTGTCCAAAGTTTGGTCTTGGTTGATTTGGGACATAGGAAGTGGATGGCTACAATGAGTCAGGGCATGCATGTGTTGCATGGTGGTGACCCCTTCCTCTCTACCTATTTTGACTTCTTTACTACTACGACCATAGTTGTATGTTCATGCTTGGCATTATCCCTATTCCTTCTTGCATGTTGGTTTTTATAGGCCATGTACACCAGGTCATTTCTTGCCTCAGCTACCTCCTTAATGTTCTTGGTTTGTGAGAAGGCTTGGCTTAGTGACCGAGGCTCTAGGTAGTACAACTTTGACTTGATAAAGTCATTTACAACTTCCTTGTAAATGGTCAAAAGGTGGGTTTCAACAATAGGCTCTGGAATCTCGTTAAGTGTTGAGTTCTAACTTTGGATGAATCTTTGGATGAATATATATATATAATTTATTAATTTCTTAATTAAATAATAATTTAATAATTTGATATTATTTTTTATGCACACATAACAAGAAATTTAAAACAACGATATCTTTCAAACCATAAGTTCAATCAAGACGAAATTTGTACCGTTGGAATTGTCTTGACAAGCACTATGCATTGAACATAATCTTAGAATTCAAAATGAAGTTTATTTTGTTGAATTAACATTTCTATGTTGACATATGTACCTTGAGGTCTTTTAGATTACTTGGATAGTGAGTTATAGTATAAAGATAGGTAAGAGTTACCTAGATTTTTATATCCTTGTCGTACCAACATTTCTTGCAATTGATGAATCTTGATGAGGCATAATCAAGTCTTCATCAATCAATGATGTGTCATCATTTCATGGTTTATCATCAAATTCATGTTGTAGTCAACCCATAATTCTAAATGGTCCTTAGGTCATGGTTTGCTATTATACCAATTGTGACATCCCATCCCTAGATGTCATGCCAAACATTGAATATACATTATATTAGACATTATGCGTAAAAAGATAATATACCAAATATCAAAAATATGTAACATTCGACATTATGTATAAAGGAAATAACAGAGAAAGCACATAAAGAGAAATTATGCCACCATGGTTAGGCCTATGACCAACTAAAAGGAATAGCCAATCCTCTTCCTATCCTGCTTCACCCAACTCTCGTGCCTTGCCTGTACCAACTATGCCACTCCATGCCACCACAACCTCTACTTTTAGGTCAAACCCCTAAAAGTTACCTCAAAAGACACATTCGTTATTACAATATGCCCTTTCAGGTTTTGTTAAGATAATGATAACACTTGTTAAGAAGAGACACCATCTTCATTATGTAGTAGCATCATTTAGAAATAGGGACATTACAACAAGCAAAAACATGAACCCCAAGATGTTCAAGGCATTTGCCAATAAGTAAACCTTGATGAAGAAAACACCAAAAAAAATGTTAAATTTTAGGTAGAGCAAGAAGCTTCCATATTCACTTGAATATGAACATGTAAAATTGTTTTGATTCCTATTTATGTCAAGACCTATTGTAATAATTGACAACGATTTAGGAGTTGTGTAGAAGTTGGAATGGAACATGTGGCCTATAAGGCAAAAATTTCAATCCATTAATCCAACGAAGGCCATGAAAAATACTTTGTACCTAATCATCCAACTATAGATAGTGGTAAATAAAATTATAAATTTAATCAAGACAATGATGCATGGTTATAGATACCTTAGACAAATTATCAAACATTTTTCAAAAAATTCGTTGATCAGCAAAATGTAGACAACTAAGAAAATTCATTTTTAAAACGTTATTAGAATAATATGAAGATGAAATAATAAAATAATTTTTTGAAAATTTTGATATCAATTGAAAAATGGAGAAAACTAACCTTATTTTTAAGGATAGTTCCATGTTTATTACTAGAGTTTGTTTTATCTTCCGACGATTCTTTTTTCATTCGATGTCTTTGCACTCTTTACCAAAAAAAAAAAACAATTGGTCATTCTTTGAGTGTGGATTACGAATGTGTATTGGCTTTGCTAAAACCTTCAGAAAAAATGACCCGTTAAAAAATGTTAATTTGGGGAGATGGAATCAGTTAAAAAAAACAAAAAAAGAAAAAAAAACCCCTTGCCTAATATTTTATACTGCAATTGCTGTTTGACGCACATCCTGCTACAGAGTAATGCAGTTCCGCACAAGAAGGCGCAGATAGCGTCGCCTGCAAAGCGCATGGAGGCAGCTCTCGTAAGCTTTGATTTTTCATTAACCTCTCGTTGTTCATGGAGTACGGGCTTCCTCGCCCCGCCCCAGTATTAAACGGTGTTGTCTACGTTGTCCGTGTCCGCTGTAATGGTTTTTTATGCATGTTTTTACTAGGAAAGGAAATGAGATCAGATCAGTTTGAATCCCGCTCGTTATGATGTGTTTCCGTTTCTGGACTTGACTTCACATAGCATAGCGATCGATTTCTTTCGGATTCTGGAAATAATACCCTTCTGAATGGACCCACCCTCCCTCATTCCCATTGCTGGTTCTCAAATAGGACGTTACTTCACATACATGGCGATTTCTTTCTTAAGCTTTGATTCCAGCAATACCCTCCTGCTGCCCATTGCTGAGTCTTAAAAAGGACGTTGCTACGTTCGTTTGATGAAATGCTAGGATCAAAATGGTCAAATGCCCAATGGCAACTTTGACTCGTTAATGATTCTGTATAGGTAAAATTCACATAGCTTGTAAAGATAGTAGCTGAAACCATAGACAAATCTGTATTACATTAAAAATTTTCAACTAAATTAAAACTACATCCTTCTCTTGTGTTTTACGTACAAGGTTTTCACCATTGACGTAACATGGGTAAAAGGTTAACTAGGCTGAAATAAAATCTAAAAGCAAAAAACAAAATATAAGGGCCATTTACTAATATAACTGAATCATTTAAGGAAAACATATTTTGTATATAACATAACTGTACTGATCGAGGTCCAAAACTAATGTGCAATAGTACGTCTTATTACATTTAACAAACTCTTGTTGCCAGATGTTAGCATAAGACAGACTCTTAGAAAGTTGGCTTTATGGTAAAATCTATTCATAGGGCTCTTTACATAATCTAATTCGTGGCACAGAACCACCTTTCTAAACTGTTAAATCCAATTTTAATGCTTATCATGCCTTTAACATTACATGGGAGAGAAATTACCAAGTTTTTCTGGGTATTTGACCTTTTTTGAGAAAGGAAAGAGTGTAATATCCAGCATCCATGAGATCAGCAATGTTATCCAATGAACGCTCTTTAGATGCCATCATAAATATTGCTCTAGCTTCTCCCTTCTTCACATGTCTTGCTGCCAAGTTAAGAGGCAAATCAGCCGAGTTCAATGCTCTTAAAATGTTTCGATACAGTGACACAACATTTGGTTTGTTGCGAGAAAGGTCTTCAACAGTCGCCCATATAATTCCTTTTCCCATTTAACACTGTAACAAATACAACCATTAATAGCTACGGCTTGATTAACATGAGTAGATTCAATATTCAAATGAAATAAAATGAACATGACAAATGTCTTCATAAGTTCCCATCACGTCATGGATATCTAAATTACATAATCTAAATTCTTTCCCTAGCAGTAAGACTCTTCTCTGATAGCAAAAGTAAAAATACAACCTTTTGCATTGTACCGATTTGTATTTGCTAAGCAAATATGTGAAGAATGATCCAAAAACAATGCAATTAAAAATTTAAGAAGTCATTAATCTTCTCTTCCTTGAAATTTCTCTCAGATTAACTTAAGTGCACAGAATAGAAACCTTTTGTTTCTCTTAACTGAAGCCAAGAGTGTAAAATTGCAACTGGAAAGAATAAAAGTTTTAATTGTAGTGAATTTCAAAGCGCTGATCCAAAAGAGTGTACAATAAAAGTTTTAATTGTAGTGAATTTCAAAGCGCTGATCCAAAAGAGTGTACACACGGGAGAGGTTATGACATTGATAGCATGATCCAAAAGTGTTGAAGCGAAACCTCCTGCAAGCATATGAGAATCAATAAAACATAAAGGCAAAAACCATCAGGAGCTGCAACCAATTGACAACGTATAAAAAGCGGCCACTAGGCAATCCCCTGAGTCGCAAACGAGCAACCAGGTACAAATCAAATAACTAGAAAATCACATAATGTCATATCTAACATCTTTGGCATCCAAGAATTTGCTGGGTTAATCACAAGGAACCCAATGAGAACTGCCCCCGAAGAACCAAAGTATAGCATTTACAGCCTATCAATTGTAACAACTTGTGATACACAGGAAATTGTCGTAGCTTTGCAAGATGCAACTAACAATAAACAACTTTAGAAATTTATTCTCGGCATAATTGCTAACAAGACGTGCACTTTTTAAAATGTATTATCCATGGGGACTTGTGAGATGCAAGTCAAAACAGGAAAACTTATGGAGCTTGGCAGGTGCCGTTGCAGTTCGGTATAAGAGAGAATTAGTTATAATGGGGATCAAAGCAGGTAGGTGTAAAGTTAATTGAACTAATTTTACGCAAAATATAGAGCAAATGAGACGTCTATTATAATGGGGATCAAAGCAGGTAGGTGTAAAGCTAATTGAGCTAATTTTACAGAAAATATAGAGCAAATGAGACGCCTATCAATGGTTGAATTCCGTTGCCCTAGCCCTTAGACGTATGAAGAAAAAATCTTAGCCAAATTCACACAATCACATTATAGACAATGAAAGTAGGCAATTCTTATTACCCAATACGGAACAGGGAATTGGTTACTAGGGCCTTAGCTGAAACTTATCGACGATATTTCTGTGTTCATGCATTCAACTCTCTTTTGCATAGTTGCAAGTTTAATGCCCTATGCGATGTTCTCTGTTCATAATCAATTGATCACCTTACAATTCTCACAAGCTTGAGAAACAAGTCCGAAGCACATTCCTCAATTGCTTCAGTCAGGCTGCTTCCCCTGTTTATTTGGGAATATCGGATACGGAGTCCTCCGTTCCCGATCTCTCTTGTCAGGCAGTAGCAGAATTCGATTTGTTAACAATGTTCAAGAAAAAATCCGTCAACGCAGACTCGAAGCCCGGCATCTTGGCATAGCCAGGGAAATAGTTGATATCTATAACAAGACACCTGGTGGGAGTTTTAGCGTCCCTGATAACGTCAAAATTAAACAACTGCAACCCTAATCTCTTCCGGAGGCCGTAAGCTAAGTTCTGGACAAATCCCTCCGGAGGCGGCTCCACATGAGTCTTCGTATCTGTACACAAAGACGGCGTATTTGAAATCTGAGAGAAAGACAGAATCCCGTCGGCAGAGTCGCGCATGTGTTCCTTAGAAATGTCCGGCAGAGAATTCCTCGTCACACATTTCACGAACTCGCCAACAACATACACCTTAAAGATAACACCTCCATGGTTCACAAACTCCTGAAGCACCAGAGGAGGCTTTAAGGAGCAGAGGCCGCTCTCGTTCAACACCAGCGACATGGAATGCGAAACGGCGGTGCCGTCTGCAACCAAGGGTTTTGCTATCAGGGGATACTTCAACGACCCTAAATCCTCAGACGAACACAATTGTTCGGACTTGTACACTACGGCCTGCCATGGAACCTCGACTGTGAGGCTGTCATCCCAGATTTCGAGCTCGCAAACGCCTTCCAACATCGAAATCCGGCTGTGCAGCTTCGCAATCGCCTCCGGCGGATCAATCACAGGCACGTCCGGATATTTGCTGCAAAATTCCTGGATCTGCCGCTCCCATTCTTCGCCGGAAAGCTTATGGACCAGAGCATTGAAGGGACCTTGCTCCACCAAAGGTATTGCGGAATCCACAGGCACCAAATCAATTCCTCTTGCCCTGCAACAGTCCTCCAGAGACGGCACTAAAAAGCTCTGCGTCTTTTTCTCCTTCAACGCGTATCCGATCACAAGACGCCGATCCTCCTCCGCCATTATTTTATCCCGCTGCACGCACCAGATGATGCTGCGATACTTCCTATGCGACTGTAAAACCCTAGCGATCGCGCTGAAATTAACGATAAAACTATTGCAATGCGTCTCGCTTACAGGCGGAGATTGCGGGAAAGTGGAGCGAGGGCTACGAGAAATTGCAGGATATATTCGTTTGTGCAAGCACAACTAAACACAAAAGTTTGAATGATACTTTCGCGATCGTCAAAGAGATGCGTGGTAGTAGTCGCGTACCTCTTATCGCGCGCAGCACCCTTCGAACGCAGAGACTTGAAATTATGCGCAAAAGCTGAATTAGAAGCATTTATAGGCTTTTTTATTTTTATTTTTTCTCTCTTTTCTTAGGGTTGCTTCAACATTGAAATAATTGTAATATAAGTGCACTTTAAAATATATAGTCTAATTAAAACTTTATATATAGTGTACTCATAATGCTAATTGTTGCCATAGTCATAAAAGACATGGATCATTATATTTCATGGAGTAATGCTTTGGTTCTAATCTATGATATGATTGATAGGTGAATACATTATTTGATGACTTGTACTTTGGAATGCAAGAAAAGGTGGATATAGTGTTATTGTTGTGCTCAAGAAGAAGATCGAATCTCTTGTTGCAAATGTGTTATTTGATCTAATAATAATGACAGGCTTTCTGGAAGTCCCCTTGCCCTTGCATATTCAATGAAGATAACGTTAGGTGATGATACTTTGAAAGCGTTATAGTAAATCAATTTATGGTCTTTCATTATGAATGAATTTTGTCTTTCATATATTTAATCTATTTGATTAGACTATATTTTAGTGATCAAATAATGGTTGGCAAAAGTACACTTTTGTGACAAATTAAGTAATGATATGACAAAAAGCTCCTCCATTATGATGTTATCATTTGTTTATATTCTAAACATGTTGAACCCTTAAGAAATGAATAATAATATTTTAAAAATTCAAAGCACAACATATGATCAAAGAAAGTGTCTAAAGAAAAAGCCCAATAGTTTTGGGATGCCTTTTCAAATTTTCATCCTTACAACTAATATTGAAAAATCTCCCCTCTAGGTAGGAAGAGAATCAGGCCTTGCCCTTATTTAAGACTCTTAAATACAATCATTATTTATCCTATCAAAAAGTGATCTCCCATTGGTAGAAGTGCTTGCTCATAACATAGCAACATATATTTAGTATATTATAAATAGCAACATCTATGTTGTTCAAGTGAACAAAGTGTGTTGATAATTCTAAAGAAGTGGTTAATGTTCCTAAATTTAATAAAATAAAAATTTGAAAAAAAATACTTATTGTAACAATTAATCAAACATGGATGTACAAGCTAAAGCACTAGCTTTTAAGTTAAAAATTTCAAGAATTTGTGTTGATGGTAGAAGAAATTTTAGCAAGAATAATAGTTACCAACATTCTACTTGGATTAAAGATGGTAATAGTAGTTATTTTTATTTTTCTAGGTGTATTGGATAACACTTATATGTTTTTGTTACTTTCACTTGGTTGTTTATTTATGTAAGTGGCAAAAAATATAGATTTAATTAACAATGAGGTGTTGGCCTAGTGATAAGACTCTTGATTTGAAAGCTACAAGTTATGGGTTTGATTTTGGTGAGTAATGCAAAGTTATATATTTTGAGGCATATTTATATTACAATTATTTTGGGGTTTAATGCACAACCCCTTCTCCCTCAAAGAAGGTTAAACCCCTTGTCATCTTCCATGATGTGTCATTTAGTGTGGCAGGTAAGTAACACTCGAAGCAAAAAATTATTGTGAAGAAATAAATAGTCTTATGGTAAATTATTCAAGTTTCAAATTTTCAACAAGGGTTCAACTTCCAAGTATTTTTTTTAACCTTTTCAATTTAGTTCTATATTTGTTATGCTAGTAGTTTTTTCCCTTTTTAATCTAGCTCTTCATTGACTATGCATCCAATTTTTTTTCCCTTTGCACATGATCCCATAGCTTTTTAAATTTAATTTGTATTTGTTGTGCATCTAGTTTTTTCCCTTTTCAATCTATGTGCCCATGTTTTTTCCCTTTGCACATGATCTCACATCCACTATGCAGCTGGTTTAATCTACCTATGCATCCTTTGCACATGATCCTGCATTTGCTATGCACCTAGTTCAATCTAGCTCTACATCAGCTATGCACCTAGTGTTTTTCACCTTTACATGTGATCCCACATTCGATGTGTGCTTGGTTCATCTAATTCATTGTGATCAATCTTGGTTCTACCCTCTTCTCTCCTATGCTTTGTAAAATAAAATCTAAGAAATCTTTGAACATCGCCTTCACATATCAAAAAATCTGTGTATACATGAATAAAATGCCATAGTATTTTAAGCTATTTTAAGGTCAAAGGAGATTGTATTTTAAGGTCATTCATAATATGATGTGGTAAATTGCGTTGTTAAAGGAGATTGTAGGCTATTTAAACTACTCCCTTGTTGTCCTCCCCACCCCAAAATATAGATTTAGTTTATGGTGGAGGTAGCATTGGGCTTATGGATGTAGTAGCTAAAATTGTTTCTAACAATGAAGGAAATGTTGTTGGGTAAGAATATGGCTTTATATCTTTTTTTCCTATATTTTTAATGAACTCATTTGGTTATATTTTGAAAAATGTTTGATTAGCATTTGTATCTTCAATAATAAAGTGATACTAAAATTACTAGCATCTAAACAGGTAACATTCTTAGAATAGATTATGTTATCTATTTGTTGCTATAGTAAAATTGTAGCTATGTTAATCACAATTTATATAATTTTTTTGTGATTTGTACTATGCACAAATCATTGGTAAAATGATTGGTGTTTAAATTATTAATAATATTCATGAGAGAAAAGCTTTAATGGTAAATTACTTAGATGATTTTATTGTTTTACTAGGCATTTTTCTGGTTTTTTATTATCATATAATATTTGATATATTTTAGTATAGATGGGATTATATTATTTCATGATTACTAGGTGGTTGATGGGACGCGATATCGCAGCCGTCACGATATCTATAAATAAGAGGTGGCTCTCCCTTGTTTCCTCATCCTAGGCTAGAAGTAGGGAAACTCTAGTAGATTGATCACTCCAGAGATAGAATATTTTCCATGTGCTCGCAGTAGGAGTCCTAAAGTGAACGGATCTCTATTCGAGAAACATTGTACCTAAACACAAGTTGTGTACGACAATAAAGATGAGCTTCTTGGATAAAGCATGCAGTGCATGGAATAGGATTTTATTACATGTTATTTACTATTTTCTCTTAGTAACATGGAATGAGTACGACTTGATTACGAGCATTTAAGGATGTGTACGAATAATTAAGAAACGGATGCTCATCATGCTTAGGCTAGTTAAGTACCTCAGTACGACCGCTTCGAGCACGTGCGTTACGCGTGGTGATCCCAGTAATGATTAGCGTTTGGTAGCCACGGTTGCATCGGTTCAAGGTGTATACAGTAAGTGGGAACGGATGTTGACGCTAGGTAATTTAGACTTAGTGCATTAGTTAGAGTTAGTGATTAGTTTCTCAACCCTTTACCTCGTTAGCATAGAAGACATAAAACATAAAAGACCATAAAAATCATATACCTCAAACTTGCTTAACCATACACCGTGACAACTACAAGTAAGTCTGGGAAGACAACGAATAATTAACCCTAAGTGTTTCATGGGGCGTGTAGGTACTTAGTTTGCGGAGTTCAACCAAATCGTGCGTGCTACGCTCATATTCATATGGTTGAGTGTAGGGGTATCTCGCCACTCATCATAGGCGCCGTTGCCAGGGACTAAGTGTTTGTGCACCGAATAGAACATAAAGGATATCACTCACATCGTTGGGAGCCTAAACGAACCTTCGGGTTAATTAATAGAAAAATTTTATAACGGTGAAATAGCACACCGATAAAAATGTCTTCTTCTCACAAAAGTAATTCACCACCTAGGACTAATACTAGAGACAGTCGGCAACATAAAACACATAACCAAAATCAACCAAGTCCTAAACAATACAAAATAGTCTATACTCATCCTGATGAGTATCTTCTAGACTTTACTTTATCCTCCATCAAGATGAACAGTTGCGATGGAGAGATCTACAAGGTAACATCGTGTTACCCTTAGATTAATCAGTCCCTAACATGCTCTTCTGTGCTTTAGCATAGATTAGCATGACAGAATTATTTGTTGAATACATTGCGGAAGACTTTGATATGAGGGATTATCATCCTACAGCTACACAACGTATGAGGGACTTAAGGCAGGAGGAACAACATACACTTTTGAGGGGCAAAGGTCCACACGTCCTTAGCGAAATAGGAGATGAGGAACCCCTTATAACGGGTTCTTTAGCAAACAATGTTCCCCCTCCTAACGATGGTGAGGAAGTTAGGTATCAGAACCTATGCTCAATGATACATAACACTGGTTCTGATCCCCATGAATGCCAACTGTTCACAGAATGAACAACCACTCATGCTAAGAACGGGCACTTAGATCATCATAACGATCAGGGTTGAAGCAGCAGAAGAGAAGGCAAGAAACATCGCCATGGTAATGGTTCCCCTTTTTCTTCCCCTTCATCTCACCACTCACCCTCTCCTTCCACATCTGGACGTAGCCACCATGAACATAGTGGTGAGGATAGGGGTAGGAAAGACAAGAGACCTCGATGGGAAAGTCGAGAGAGAGGACAAGGGCAAGGACGTAGGGAGAGTAGGGAACAACGAACAACTAAGGGATCACAATAAAGATAGAAATAGAACAAAATGGCAAGATGAAGGACATCAAAGTGAGCATAGGCAAGATCATTGCTATTAGACAAATATAAATAAAGATTATTACCATGACATGTTTGATGAAGATGAACCCTTGTTGGCTACTAGGGGCATGATACAAACTAGGGAGGCAATTCAAATACCTCATAGGCATCAAAGGGAAAGTTGCATCAAATGGCTTGATATGAATAACATTCTTAAATTTGAGGGAGGCTATAATTCTAATCCACAACATCATTTACAAGTCTTCCATCATGCTTATGCCTTGCAAAATATCAAAAGTAAATGGCAAAAGCTTAAGCTCTTTCCTAGCATGCTAATAGAAGAAGTTGAAAGTTGGTATAAATCATTGGAATCAATTTCAATCCACTGGTGATCCAAATGATTGAGCTCTTCATAGAAAAATACCAAACCTATGAAAGAAAACAAATCTAAGGGTGGAAGTAAGAAAACCGTGAATCCTTGGATGTAGCCTTGGACAGATACTATTCTCTACTACACAGATGTCTAGGCCATGGTTTTTCTCAAAAAGAGTAGCTTCTCCACATGATAGATGGGCTTCATAACAAAACAAGGAAGTCCCTTTGGATCTATGCCCAAGGAAAATTATTAGAATTGAGAGCCCATAAGATACAAAGGCTAGTTGAATAGGTGGTAAAAGAAGAAGGAGAGATATGTGAAAGGAAAGAGTGTAGAGGAATATAACTAGGATCCAACTCTTCATGAAAAGAGGTCCATGGTATTCCCTCTTTACTAGTGTTAGTTCTCATAATCCTAAAGAAACAAATTGGTATGACAACATCCTCCCCTATCTACTCATACAAGAGATGCCACATGAGTAGGACCAAAAACGAAACACCAATTTCTTCATCAAGCCAAACATGTTATGGAAATCAATGGTAATCTCTACAAGAGTTGCGCAGATAGCCTGGTATAATTATATGTCCTGATGCAAATCAACTTTGAGTCCTCCAAGATGCACATGAAGGTTTTTGTTGGGGCCATTATGCTAGGAGGTGAATGACCATTTAATCCTCATGATGGGGTATTATTGGCCTACAATCATTAGGGATGCCCATTACTTCTTCCACTCCTATGTTAAATGCTAATGTGATGGAGGGATGACCACAGGTATGGAAGGGCCTCAATAGTGGATTTAACCACTAAAGCCTTTTGATCTATGGGGAATTAACTTCATGGGATCCATCAATCCCATTTCAAACATAAATTCCTTCATCATCATGGCTATTGACTACTATACCAAATGGGCAGAAGCTACATCCGTCACTGACTATTCATCATCTACGATGGTCCAGTTTGTACAATAAAATGTTGTAAACAAGTTTGATGTGCCATGGGCACTAATTTCAAACAATGAAACACACTTTACTAGTGCCACTTTTTGGAAGCTCATGCAATGCTTGGGGGTTGAACATAAATTAACAACTCCATACCACCCCCAAACCAACGATCAAGCCAAGGTCAACAAGAGGGAAGTTACCAAAATCCTAACATGCATAGTTAGTAAATATAGGAGAGACTAGAGTAATAAACTTAATGATGCTCTTTGGACTTATCATTCAACATGGAAACTTTCTATTGGTTACACTTCCTATGAGTTATTGTATAGGAAACTTCCAACTTTTTCCATCTGATGAGTGGCGAGGTACCCCTACACTCAACCATACGAAACGAGCGTAGCACGTGCGATCCAGTCGNACCCTGAACTATGCAACTGTGGCTACCAAACGCTAATCGTTACTGGGATCACCACACCTAACACACGTGCTCGAAGTGGTCGTACTAAGGCACTTAACTAGCCTAAGTGTGATAAGCAGCCAATTCCTTAACTAGCTGTACACACCCGTAGGTGCTCGTAGCCAAGTCGTACTTACCCCACGTTCTAGGAGACAAGGGTGAGAGAGCCTAATCGCGATGAGTAGCCGATTCCTTGATTAGCCATACACATTCGTTAATGCTCGTAATCAAGTCGTACTCATGCCGTGCTAACAACAGGTAATAAATAACAAATAATAAAACCTATCCATGCACTGCAAGGTTTATCCACAAAGCTCATCTTTATTGCCGTACACAACTTGCGTTCAGGTACAAAGCTACTCGAATAAAGAGTCGTTCACTTGGGGGATTCCTACTGCGGGCACATGGAAATTATTCTATCTCTAGAGTGATCAATCTGCCAGAGCTTCTCTACTTTAAGCCTTGGATTGGAAATGAGGGGAGTGCTGCCTCTTATTTATAGATATGGCAACGGACTGCGATATCGCGTAAGCGATATCGCAGAGGATGCGATATCACGTCTCATCATACCCCCATGACTAAATGAAAACTCATCCTTGAGTTCCTTACAATAATATTGGGCAGGTATGGAATTATTGAGGGAATGGAACTAATGGGATGACATGTGAACGGATCATTATTACAAGACTTGAAAAAACTAGTGTTCATGACAACAAGGGTGAACACCTTATTACATTGACATCAGGCCATAGTTGGTAGCTGAGAGAAAAGAGGAGAGAGAAGAGAAGAGAAGAAGAGAGAAGAGTCTTGTTGTTGCCAACACCTAGATTGCGCCTTCCGTTGTCCATTCGTAAGCGCATCATCAATTCTACTCCTTGCATAGCTACTTCAGCACCGTTCCATTCCAAGTGCTTCCTCCAGATCTAGTTCGTTGTTGTATGATCGTCATTTGCACACACAACACAGTCTTGTATTAGCAAGGATAAATGAATTTCAATGTGATTATACCTTGCTTCAGTGTAAGTCCATTGGCTGAGTTGTGGTATGGCTGATACGGATCTAGGAATATATAAATGATGACTACTGAAGGTGTAGGGGTTAGGAAGAGAAACGAAAAAATTTGGGGCTTAGGAGAAAAATCGAAAAATCAGGCCCCGTACCCCCATGACTAATCGCAAACCTCCAGTAGCGAAAGAATGGAGAAAGAAAAGTAGTAAGGAAGAGAGATAATAATGGACAACTCGGACATCGATAAAAGAGATGTCAAGATGAAAATGAACAAAATAAAATCAATTGCAAAACGTTTAAGGAAAAGAAGCTAACTAATGCACCAAAGAGGAACGTCAGTGGGTCCTCCCCAAAGCAGGCTCATGCCCTTAATGCCCTGACAGACCCACATTCAAAGAGTCCATAGGCTCTGGGAATGTCATTTGGAACAAGAGTTAAAGTCTTAACCGCTAGTACTGAAAAGAAAATAATGCATCAACCAAAATATATACACTAATGATACAACCAGCAATGAGGTGAATAATGGAGAGAAGGATGGAGAGGAGAGAAGAGAATGGAATGGAATCTCAAGAACAAGGCGGTGGACAGCCCCTTGTATGTTGCATGATTAATGGGACTTGGCAAATCTCATTCCAACTCCGGCCTCAAACCAACCACTTCCAATGACTTCTCATCAATGCATTCGGCTAAACCATCCACCTAGATAACGAGGATGCGTCTCCAAAGAGCCACCACCATTCTGACGAAACAAATGAGTGAATGGGAAGCGAGAAGGGCCGTAGTTAGAGGGAACACTTTTGGTCCCATAACCAGTGCTTGTAGCCCAAAGTTATTCCGTCTAAGGGGTGTGCTTTGAATCCTCACTTTGGTTTTTTTTTTGTTTTTTTTTGTTGTTTTGTGTTTTGTGTTTTTATGCATGGGGACCACACCATGCAAAGACTTCTTATTTTTATTGTCTCAGCTTCCGAAGAATGGGTAACATCAGAACAGTAAGAAAACTCCAGAAGAAAACATCCAAGCACTCAAGTGAATGGCCAACAAAAATGCATCAAGTTCCCTTGAAGTCACACCCTTTTCAATCTTTGAGTCCTTCCTTAGTTTGAGAAATACCCAGTCACCGATTCGTTAAAGTTCTTATTAGAAGGGGATTGTACATTTCCAAGCCAAGAGAAACCATAGACTTGATGGATGGATGGATGAAGTGGACTCATTGCCTACCATATCAAAAGAACATACCTTAGTGTCAACATTGTAACTTACAGATAAAAACCAGACATTAGCAATCAATGAAAAAAAGTTCATCCCATCGGCCTGAACACTTATTGGGTGGCGAACTTACATGGTGGATGGCACACACACTCACATAAAAAGTGGAAAAGTATAACGATGTTGTAAAAAAAAAATTAGAAAAGTTAAAGAAATTTGTAAAACAAAAATGTGTAAAAAAAAACATGTAAAACAAAAATTGAAAAAGAATTAAGGGCCCCATATGGTCAGCATAGGTGGCCATCTCCCCCATGACTGAGTTGTAAGGGAGAGATCCGAAATAATGAGCAAGGTTGACTGCTGGCGGACGTGTAACTTGCACTGGCTATTGCAGATTCACGAAAAGGTTTTGTTTGTTGCACATTAACCAATAACTTTTTGTCTGGGCTATCAGGCTTATAGATCATCATGGCTCCAGAGGGAAAGGTAGTATGAATAATATAAGGTCCTTTCCACAAAGTTTGAAACTTTGTATGTTGAGGTACATGTGTGGGGTTCCAATAAAGGACCTTATCTCCTGGTTGGTACCTAAACCTTCGGATCCTTAAGTCATGCCATTGTTTACTGTGTGCCTTGTGCAACTCATTTAATGATAGCGCAACCAATCTATTCTCGTCTAACACGTTTAAAGTTGCTAACCGTTGTTTTTGTGCTAGGTTGAGATCCAGGTGAAGTTCGCAAGCCATTGACAGTGTACGGAGCTAATTTTGTATGGGGAGTTTTGGAAGTTTTTCGTACACTAGCTCATAGGGAGAATACCTTGTAGGGAGCTTCCAAGTAGAATGATATGCCCAAAGAGCATGGTTTAGTTTCGTGCTCCATTCGTGCCTAAATTTGCTAATTGTTCGTGTTAATATTCTTGTAATCTCTCTATTAGTAACCTCGGCTTGACCATTGGCTTGGGGATGGTAAGGTGTGGACAATTTGTGCTCAACCCCTAAGCGTTGCATTAGTTTGTGAAAGGTTGCACCCGTAAAGTGCGTTCCATTATCAGATATGAGTGCACGTGGGACACCAAACCTGTTAACGATTTGTTGTTGTACAAATTGTGCAGCTGTAGATGATGTGTAGTCTGTTACAGCTATTGCTTCGGCCCATTTGGTTAAGTAATCAATAGCAACTATTATATATGCCTTTCTATTGGACATCGGTGTAATCGGCCCCATAAAATTTATTCCCCAGATATCGAAGGGTTCTAAAGGTTGAATCCATTGTTGCGAACCCTCCATTCTAGTAGTTATTCCCCCATCACGTTGGCAGCGCTCACAAGATTGGGCAAAATGATGGACATCCCGAAATAATGTTGGCCAATAGTATCCTGCGAGTAGGATCTTAGTGGTTGTTCGTCTCTTAGCATAATGACCCCCACAGGGGCCCTCATGAGCATCCTGGAGAACTTTTAATTGATCTTGATCGGGCACACACCATCAAACCAAGCCATCAGGACAGACTTTATAAAGTTATCCCTGGATTTCCATGAAGTACTTGATTTTGTGAAGAAACTGTTGTTTCTTCCTAAAGTCTAACCTCTGTGGTATTTTTTGTGAAGTGAGATAAGTAAGGATGCTACTATACCAATTTACTTCCATGGGTTGATTATTGATTACACCAGCAAAGAGGGTTTCATTAGGAAAATGGTCAGATACTGCATATTCATCCTCTTTGTTGTCCCAACGTAACCGAGATAGGTGATCGGCGACTACGTTCTCGGTGCCTTTGCGGTCTACAATAGTTAAATCGAACTCCTGCAAAATCACCAGCCAATGTATGATACGTGGACTAACCATTGGCTTATTCATCAGGAACCTAATTGCACTATGATCTGTATGGATATATACCTTGTAACCCAATACATAGTGCCTAAATTTATCTAATGCAAACACAAC
>MNCI01009669.1:134481-156801 GCA_015680685.1 Gnetum montanum | reverse complement strand
CTGTGTCAGAATCTACAGCCACATCAGAGTTAGTGATTTTTCCCTTACCCTTGTTATGTGCATGGCTTAAATCTCTCCACTTTTTCTTACCTTTGTCACTACTTTGCTCTACCTTAGACTCTTCTACAATTTTTAAGATGGTTTCAATTTTAGAGTCTAAGGAACTCCATACATCGTCTACCTTAGCCGTTATTTCTGTTGTTAGTTTTTGGATCGGCAAGGTTTTCTGGTTCACCAACTCTTTGAGTGGTGACTCATCCTCTTCATCACAAAATTTCACTCCCTTCTTTCGAAGGGAGGGATCGTGGTTGTATTCCTCCGCACTTTCCCTCTTGCGTAGCTCACCTTCTTTGTTTGCTACTTGCTCCAACAAACTTTCAACTTCATGGGCTCTAAGTTGTGAGAGTCTCCCTTGGGCGTAACTCCCAAGAGTTTTTCTTGTTTCATTCCTTAGCCCATCCACGATGTGGTGAAGTTGATCCCGCTTAGCCTACCCATGGCCCAGGCAACGATGTAGCAATGTATAGTAATGGGCCCTGGTAGCATCCAAGGGTTCATGATGACCTTGCTTCCAGCCTTGGATCTGCTTATGCAAATTGGACACTCTAGAGTACGTCTGGTATTTTTCGTTGAACAATTCTAGTATCGTACTCTACCTCCTGATGGTTTTCGGTTCTAAGGACTGGTACCAGCTCTCTGCTTCTTTGGTGAGTGTCCTTGGGAACAACTTAAGCTTTTGCCACTCACTATTTATATTCTGCAAGGCACAGGCATCGTGGAATTCTTTTAAATGATTTTGCGGATCAGCATTGTATCCCCCTTCAAATCGTGGGATATTGTTCATGTCTAATCGTTTGATTTAACTATCTTTCAAATGCCTTGTGGGAATCCTAACTGCCTCGGTTATGTTAAGCATACTTCGAGTTGCGAGTAGGGGCTCGTCATGATCGTCTCTTTCATGATGCTTGTGATGTCTACATTGTTCCCTACTCTCCCTATGCCCTTGCCCCTGTCCTCTCTCTCAACTTTCACGTTGAGGTCTTTCATCTCTTTTACTTTTATCCTCACCTTTATGTTCATGGTGGCTGCACCCAGATGTGGAAGGAGAGGGTGAGTGATGTGAAGAAGGGGAAGAAGAAGGGGAACCATCGCCATGACGATGTTTCTTGCCCTCTCTTCGGCTGCTACAGCCCCGATCGTGGTGACGATCAAAGTGCCCATCCTTAGTGTGAGTGGTTGTTCCCTCTATGAATAGTTGTTGTTCACGAGCATTAGAACCAATGTGATGTATCGTTGATCGTAGGTTCTGATACCCAACCTCCTCATCATCGTTAGGAGGGGGAACATCATTTGCTAATGAACCCGTGATAAGGGGCTCCTCATCTCCTATTTCGCTACGGACGTGCGGGGCTTTGCCCTTCAAAAAAGTATGTTGACTCTCCTGCCTTAAGTCCCTCATACATTGGGCATCTATGGGATAATAATCCCTCATGTCAAAATCTTCCGCAACGTATTCAGAGTATAACTCTTGCATACCAATCTGCACCAAGGCATAGAAGAGCATGTTAGGAACTGACCGATCTAGGGGTAACACGATGTTACCTTGCAAATCTCTCCACCGCAGTTGTTCGTCTTGATGGAGAACAAAAGTAAAATTAGGAATATACTCATCGAGATGAGTATATGTCATCTTGTATTGTTTAGGACTTGGCTAAGTTTGGTTCTGTGTTTTATGTTGCCGACTGTCTCTAGTATGGTCCTTAGGTGGTGAGTTGCTCTTATGAGAAGAAGGCATTTTTATCAGTGTGCTATTTCACTGTTATATAATTTTTTATCTTGATTAACTCGAAGGTTCGTTAAGGCTCACAACGATGTGAAAGATTTCCTTATGTTCTAATTGGCGTACAAACACTTAGTCCCCGACAATGGCGCCAATGATGAGTGGCAAGTTACCCCTACACTCAACCATACGAAACGAGTGTAGCACGCGCAATCCGGTCGAACTCCGTAAACTAAATGCCTAAACGCCCCATGGAACACTTGGGGTTAATCATTTGTTGTCTTCCCAGACTTACTTGTTGTTGTCATGGTGTATGGTTAAGTAAGTTCAAGGTATATGATTTTTTTGGTCTTTTCTGGTTTTCTCCTATGCTAAGAAGTGAAGGGTTGAGAAAGTTAACTAACTCTAACTAAGGACCTAAGTCTAAATTAACTAGCGTCAACATCCGTTCCCACTTATCGTACACACCCTGAACTATGCAACTATGGCTACCAAACGCTAATCGTTACTGGGATCACCACACGTAACGCACGTGCTCGAAGTGGTCGTACTGAGGCACTTAACTAGCCTAAGTGTGATAAGCAGCCGATTCCTGAACTAGCCGTACACACCTGTAGGTGCTCGTAGCCAAGTCGTACTTACCCCACGTTCTAGGAGACAAGGGTGAGAGAGCCTAATCGTGATGAGTAGCCGATTCCTTGATTAGCCGTACACATTCGTCAATGCTCGTAATCAAGTCGTACTCATGCCGCGCTAACAATAGGTAATAAATAACAAATAATAAAACCTATCCATGTACTGCAAGGTTTATCCACAAAGCTCGTCTTTATTGCCGTACACAACTTACGTTCAGTTACAAAGCTACTCGAATGAAGAGCCGTTCACTTGGGGGACTCCTACGGCGGGCACATGGAAATTATTCTATCTCTGGAGTGATCAATTTGCTAGAGCTTCGCTACTTTAAGCCTTGGATTGGAAATGAGGGGAGTGCCGCCTCTTATTTATAGATATGGCGGCGGACCGCGATATCGCATACGCGATATCGCAGGGGACGATGCGATATCATGGCCCATGCGATATCGCGTCTCATCACCATCCAACCTGAGCTTCGTACACTTTCAATAGCTTGTGACCTTGGCTTGGACCTAAGTCTAGCCCAAAGAGAAAGACAAATGAATCTCCACATGCTAGACAAGAATAGATTAGTAACTCTATAAATTTGTTATGAAAAGAACAAGTTAACTAATCTTGAAGTTATATTCCTAACCACAAGATTCTTGGTTAATTAGAGTTATCAAATGACTTAAAACCAAACTATAACACCCCACATGGGAAACAAAATTTGAAAAAATCAATTCCATCAACAAAATCCTAGCCAAATTAGTAGTCTTTACCAAATAAGAGTATGGATCTACTTTCCATATCACCTCTAGCTGTTGAGGATAAAGCTATTGAAATTTGCATGATGTCATTATAAAGATAGCTTTTCAAATCATCATTCTCAAGATTGACAAAGCTTCAAACACTTGACATGTCGATGAACTAGAAACCTAATGTTGAATCCAAATCTTTAGTATGAAAAAGTGAAATCATCCCTACTAAAAATTTTGAAAGTAGACCTAGATGACTATATGTAGCCTAAAGTGGTAAGACTCATAATTTGATAGCTCTAAGTCATGGGTTTGATTTTGGTGGACAATGCTAAGTTATAAAGTTCTAATTGAACTATATTACAATTATTTCAAGGTTCTAACAACCCCCCAAGGCTAATGATAGGTGGCTTGTCAAGTTGGCTTTTTAGAGTGATAGTAAGGTGATTGTTTCTCAAGTTGAAGTCGAACCGAGGCACAACCACTCGAAGAGATTAAGTTTTCGCCCATCTACCAACCCTTCTAGGACCCTACTTAGCAGGATGAGTACCATGGCTCTAGGTAATGATCCTTAGAACTTTATAACTTAGCATTGCTGACCAAAATCAAACCCATGACTTGGAATTTTCAAACCAAGAATCCTACCACTAAGCTAACACCTCATTGTATTACATTATGATAGCCTGGCTTATAATCCGTTACCTTTTCCAGCCCATCCATTAGAAAAACCCTAATTACATATGGGTATGGCATCCTCTTCATAGAAGTGATAATAATGCCAACCTCAACGATATGCAAGTTCACATTTGTTCGTATTTTTATAAAAGTGATAATAATGCCAACCTCAACGATATGCAAGTTCACATTTGTTCGTATTTTTATAAAAATCGGGTAATACTCCACTAAATAACACCTGAGCATGACGATGTATTGTTCTAGTAGGCACACGTGAAAGCTTATGGGAGCAAAAACTCTAATGCAAAACTCTCAACGTACATCAATTACAGTACCATTCGAAGGTCCAATATTTGAAGAAGCCATCTTATGAAAAGCAGCGAGAGAGTTGCTGAGCAGGAACACGTACCTACCAATTATGAGTATACTACGTTCATATTTGAAGAGCAAAATCCCAGTATTGATTAGAACCCATCAATATGCTTTCAACGTTTTCTCTTCTTTGCAGACAGCAATGGCAAGGTGCGCCTGCTTATTCTACAAATTTTTAAAACACGGCTGAATATATGGTTTTCTATTTTCACATTGTGGTACATGTGCTTGCTTGCATATTTTGGCTCGCATATTTATCTTCTTGTTTACGTTTGTGCTGCAATTATTATGTCGTTTCCGAAGTTTAGTAAGGTATCCCGCTATTGACTATAAACTGTTTGTATAATTGACTGATGGATGAGAACTTGCTTTATTTTGTGTTCGAAGCAGATCTGGCTTGTTGGGATCATGGCAGGAGGCTGATCAGGGAGCCCATCTGTCTGTGGTTGCAATCAGGCATTTTAGTAGCAGTGGCCGAGGAGGTATTACCAACTTCCGCAACAGTGGAAGTAACATAAGTGATAAAGTGGCAAGGAGGATGAAGAGAAGGATGCAGGAAGAAGGAGGCAGAACCCTCAGGGAGATACGTAGGGCCAAAAAGCTCAGGAAGAAGCTCATGACTCAGGAAGAAAGGCTCATTTTTAGTCTTAGAAGGGTACATATTACCAACCTTATCAGTTTAAGATTTAAGTACAAATATTTTCGAAGATCATGTAAGCCAATTTACTTGTGGATAATATTCTATCTGCTTAAGGCAGTATTTGTATCAATTTGCACTTACGAGGTCAAGCATTTTCAGCATCCCCGTTTTTGGAAATTTTATTGCTACAATTCAAGTTTTTACATTTACCATTGTCTTTAAAATGTTGTACTGTCATTCTTCATATAAAGTATCTGACCTCTGGATTTCATGATGTACCATTCCCTGTTGAGATTATCCAAACATTTCTCTTGATGGTACAACATAGACCATTTTTTTTGTTATACCTGAAACTGGTCTTTGTAGTTTTAACGCAATAAAGTGGCAGTATTCGACAGAGCTCTATGTCGACTTTTGGTTAAGTGGCCCTGTTCAGAAAAAACTTTGTTTGGACTTTTAGTTCACTGTACAGGCAGATAACATGTTTTTATAAACATGTAAGTATATTAGCATGTGTTTGAATTCTGATGAACGTTTTCTTAATTTAATGCCACTGTTTTAATCTGAGTACTGGCCAGTAACGTGTAGCAATTTATGTTTTAATGGGATTTGTTAATGAAGTTGAGTCTGTTTACCCGCCATGATCTGTAAGTTGACTTTCCTCAACATTTATATTTATAATTTATAGAGAGAAACAGGCTAGGTTTTCGTCATTGTCATTTGCATTGATTTTTTTAAAAAAATTTATGTAAAAAATAAAACCACTTTGTTGTGGGGTCCGTATGGTTTTGTTTTCCATGTTTCTGGCCGTTTCTTGATATTTTGTTGCAAGATGACTGCATGAACCTGTCAAAGGGTTAACAGGCCTGTCTTCCTCCAACAGTTAATAGATCCCTTATTTTCAGTAATCCTGTAATGGTATAGAAATTCATGAATTATTATTTTTTACTTAATCTGCAAAATCTTTAGCTTGGCACATGCACATGTCCTTGTGTAGATCAACATTGAAAAGTATGGATGTTTCACTTGTCTGCTAGAGCCTCCATTTATAGGCACTCATAATAATCAGTACACAGTATTATTCTTTGTTTAGCAATAGGGGCATATGTCTCTTTTTCATCGTCTGCTTTTATGATCATACTCCTGCACCGTGTAACTAAATTTATACTTGTGTACATTACCATCTTCAGCCAGACAAGCTAGAGTCCATGTATAGTTTTCATTAGTGTATCATCCTCTCGCTACATTACTTTTTCCATTTTTGATCACTGTAAAGCATTATGATGCAATCTACTGGATCTGGAGCTTGATTAGTGTTATCCTTCTCAACTAGAGGCTATGTTGCTGACTAAACTTGTTAGGTGTTTTTCTAGCTGTTGCATGCATGCATGCTTCATGGATGTGAGGCTTTTAGTTGCCATTTACTTGTGAGCTGATTCCTAATTGATAGAACTTATATTAGTAATTGAAGATATGTTAGAATTTGTGTTTCCATTAAATTTATTAAAAGTATAATCCGAGCATCTCTAGTGAGCATTCATGTTCTTTAATTTTTGAATATCTATCAGTTTTCCAGTATTAATATAGCTTTGGACATTGATTGTTATTTATCAGGCCAAGAAGAAAGTTGCTTTGCTGCTGCAAAAATTAAAGAAATATGAACTACCTGAACTTCCGCCACCTCATCATGATCCTGAGCTATTGACACCTGAGCAGATTCAGAATTTAAAAAAGCTTGGTTTTAAAAATAAGAACTATGTCCCTGTTGGTGTGCGAGGAGTATTTGGAGGAGTTGTGCAAAATATGCATTTACATTGGAAATTTCATGAAACTGTTCAAGTATGCTGTGATAACTTTCCAAAAGAGAAAATCAAAGAAATGGCTACCATGTTAGCAAGGTTGAGTGGAGGCATTGTAATCAACATACATGATGTAAAGACAATTATTATGTACCGTGGGAGAAACTACCGTCAGCCAAAGGTTCTCATTCCTGTCAACACTCTGACCAAGAGAAAGGTGCAGACTTATTCCTTAGAACTCTTTAATTGATTTTCTTTTACATTGCTTCTCCCTTCAGTGCATTCTTGTATCCAAAGAAACAGATACTAGCATTCAATCTGTTCTCTAGAAATTATTTGTTGTAAGCTTTTTTGTGGACACGTAAATTTTATTGCTTTAATTGAAGGTTTTCTGTTTCCATGATCATTCAATAGAATGGCCAAATCATCAAAGAAACACCCAAGTTGTTTGTAGTGTCCTTTTGATTTTCTTTGGACAGCAATTGAACATTTCGTTGGGGAGATTTTATATTTTATTTAAATATATAGGCAAAGAAAGAAAAAGGAAAAAGATATGTTTTCAACTTTAGGTTTGGTGTCTGTGAACTAGCCCTGTATCTATGGAAGGTGAGGGATGGACATGGGTTTTTAAGGGAACTGAAAGCAAACTAGAAAGATTGTGGTGGTTGGCAGTAAAAAGATGGAAAGTGAATGTGAAAGATAGAATGACATTTAACGGAATGAGCATTTGGAGCTAGCAAGATTTTAAGCTGTAAATTAAGAATAGGGATGGGTTTTTACCATGAGGATGATAAACTTCTTTCAGGTATTGTTATCATTATTTTTAGATTGGGTGCTGTGCTATGCATAGTTATTCTTGTTACTTGGTTTATCTTTATAATCACAATAAATTCCTAGTTTGGACTCGCATCTCAATTTTATAATTAATAACACCTTATTTTTACTTGGATTAATATTTTTTCAATGTATGGCTACTTTATGATGTTTTATAATTGGTGACTTTTTATAGTATTGTAGAAGTCAAAATAGGCAAGGGTACATAATGTAGGTGAGTTTAGTGTGTCCTCATATCTAAACTGTTGAATGTAATTCTGAACTGCTTAGAATATTTCACCCTTCTATAAAAAACCTTGTAACTTAAATTGAGTAGTGTTGAGTTATAGGTGCTACAAAAGTTTTGTGTTGGCTGTATGACCTGGGAATACATATAGTTATCTAGTTCCTATTCTGACACCTCCCCAAATCGGGTACAAAGGTCCCACTGCTGGGTGGTATGCATGCCAGTTTGGAACGTAGTTACCATTATGTGATTGCAGTAACAGGAGATTGACTGGGTCATCATTAGTACAATGCTTCATTGGAAAGATGAATCTAGGATTTAATTTAGTGACTTACCCTATCCTCTTGTCCCATTAACTGTACAGACCATAACCATGAACACTCAAAATTATCAAATATGATCTCTATGTTTTAACTGTCATGCTCATCTTGAAATGGGTTTCTCAAATTTTGCTTTTGTAAATTAAGGTTGGTCACATTAGCGTAGATTTTTATATTCCAATGTTTTGCAGAGTAACTGGTGTACTTAGTAATACTTATGGTATACATTTTTTTTTTGCAGGCATTGTTCAAAGCCCGGTTTGAGCAAGCTCTAGAGTCTCAGAAGATAAATATCAAGAAAACTGAACAAGAACTACGGAGAATGGGTGTCAATCCTGAAGACCCTATTGCAATGGCCAGTGTAAAAAAAGTTGCATCAACATTCTTCCGTGCCATTGATGACAGGCATGGCACTCCATATGTGTTTGATGATATTAAACCAACAACGCCACTTGAAAGTGATGAGCAAGATGACATTTCAACGGGTGAAGACAGCGACCAAGAAGAGCTTGATAAGTTCATTGCCGACATAGAGAGGGCAGCAGATGAGGAATGGGCAGCTGAAGAGGCAGCAGAAAAAGAAGAAGCTGAACGACTTAGATATTGGAACAGAGATGATTTCAGAAATGGCTGGGGCAACCAAGAAGACAGACAAATACAAAGTGCAAGAACCAGCATGAATAATTACTCTGGTTCTGACAATGAGGATGAAGATGAAGATCAGGCTTGTTACGATGAAAGTGAAGCCTGTCATAAGGATGAGGAGGAGGAAGAGGATGATTTTGCTTCCAATAGAAAAGGGAGTTCTAGGAGAAATAGAGAAGGTGAATCACAACTTGATGATGATGAATACTGGGGCAGTGAAGCTGATATAACAGACATTGATTCTGATGACGATAAACGCAGCAAATAACACGAAGAGTCATTTTCAATTTTTACTTTGGAATATGTCCTCGTATGTAGCTTTGTGATTATCTCAGCGATGATTTTGTTTTCCACATGGTAGTTTACCAAATACGCATAGGTGAAAGAAGCTTCCATTGTTTTCAAGAATGATAAATGAAATTTTTGGTATGCATTCTACTGTATTTACATATAAAGTAAAATTATACTAATATAACAGTGTTCTTGTTAAGAAATTTAGGAGTTACCATTACGTATTACCTATTACCTTATATAATTTTTCAAAAGAAGCGACTACTCAACTGAGGGATGAAGTGGCCTTGGCTTGTATTTCAATCTCTCTGATTTCTCTTGGATTTGACAGTGAGCGTGAATGGATATTTTTCTGCTATTGCAGTATAGTTAGTAAGGAATGAGCCTCTGATTTATACAACCACAAGCTACATGGTAACTGAAGTTTGTAACCTAAAAGGGGAGAGAGGCTTTGGTGCTGATTTTCTATCGCAGGTTGTGTATTTCACACTATAACCTAAATGTATTTTTTTTCACCATTCCCCAGGTCTATTGTAGGTTGTGTACTTCACACTATAGGTCAAATGTATTTTTTTTTTTACCATGCCGCCAGGTTAGCATAAAATCCTTCGTAAGATATGATTCAACAAAATTATGTTTTTTTTAAAATAATTTTTACTGTAGTTAGCCTTGACCTAATAAAAAATTTAACTATGACAATACTTGTAAACCGCAGTAGTTTGTTGTTGAGGGTTTGAGGATTGAGGTAGAAAACTTTAAAATCATATTATTGCTATTTACAAACAAAAACAGATATTGTTATTAAACGTGTACTTAATATGTCTTAAATGATATTTTTCTTATAGTTTGGAGGTTATGTTTCAAAACATGATCAAAATTTATCCAAATAACAAAATTACTATAAGTGAAACAAGGGTTATTGAAGGATTGGAAGTATAAGGAAGAAAACTAGCAACCTTTAGATCACTTTGAATTTTCAAATCAAGAGTGTAATATTAAAGGGGAAAATATTGGTATTCAATTTTAGTTTTAGTATTACTTCATACAATATTAAAAAAGAAAAATATTGGTATTAAATCCATGTAAGCATTGGTGCAAAATTGTATTAAGTAATTACATCAAGAATACATGATGTCATTTAAGAAGGTATTGAAAATTTAACCAATTTTCAAGTGCTTTGTTTAGGAGACCAACTACAAATCATAATTAACTTTTCCCTATTAATGATGGGTTGAGTATTAAGGTAGATGAAGGATTTGATGATTATTTACCATTGTTAGCATGCTTCCAAGTGACGTGTTAGCCTACTCCTTCAAATACCCTACTTGTTATACCCAAAGTAATTGTAATATAGGTACAACCCAAGATATATAGCCAAATTAGAATCAAACCCATAACTTGAAGCTTTTAAATCTAGAGTTTTACCTAGAATTGAACTTTGTGACATAGACCATAGGTTGCATGGTCTAACCAAATAAACAATATCTACAAAGAACCTACAAATAAATATAAGAAATACATAAATAAGTTAAAAACTTAACTTTCTAAGGCAAAAATATTTGCTCCTAATTCTCCACAAATTACGAGAGAACCCTAATATATTTTTGTTAGAGCTTGCTAAGAAATTTTCATCCTTAATAATCAAACATTTACATTAAAGAGGAATAGAAGATACAAGAATTTAAGCTTTGAAAAAATAATGAAATAAGTGATAAAAGATTCTATGGCATTATTCATACAACAACATTATAGACCATTAACCACTAAGTCAATGCTTTCTTGGTTTTGGCTTCTTCATTGAGTGCCAAGTTCTTGGATCACACATTTGTTTTAGTTTGGGATATCGAAATCTTGCACACATCTCCATCTATTTCATTTTGCAATATTGAAATCTTGTGTGCATCTCTGGTGATGGTGGACAACCAGTTGTGAATTCTTTCGATGGGGACGGTTTGTGGTAGTGAGGGTTTTTCCTTTGAGAATTTTTGCATGCAAGTTCTTGAATGACCATTCACATTTTCCTTTTCCTTTTTCCTTCAAGTTCTCATGAACTTGTGTGGCAACTGCAATGCTTCAGGCTTTTGTGGCTCAAGATTGGTGCTCCTATGGCTATAGTGGGGTTTGTCAGGTGGATCTATAACGTAGAAGATAGGTGGGTAGTTCTGCGCAGCTACAGAGTAGATCTACATAGCAGGGCTATGGTGGAGGTGTTGACTTGCACTGCAGCAGTTTTGTAGTTCTTCATTGTTGGGTAGTGGTGGATAGATTTGTGTAGAGTTCCGCAATGGCATATTTGTCTAATTTTACTCTTCTTCATCAAAGAAGTATTTCTACCTTGCCTAAAATAGATTTCCTTCTTTCAGATGATATTTTCGATATGGTTTTTAAATATTTTGCAACACATTTTATTTTTCTTCAAATCGTCAGGTTTCTACTAAGATCACTAAGCATTAATACACAAATCCAAAGCCTCCTTTAGCTGTTATGTCTGTTAGTACGCTCGAAATTTTATCCTAGTGGAACTATTTGAGGCCACTTAGGTTGAGAAGGCTCTCTCTATCAAAATGTTTCCAACAAGAAATGCAACTCTCATTGCGCATGCCTAGACATTTGACTTTAATGTTAACAACCTGACATATAATACAATTCCTTATTATGTTAAATTGCCAAACCTTCTACTTATTTTTTCATCCGTAGAGAGGGAAATTGTGAGTATCCTTAATCCTATTATTTCATACCATAGCACTATGATTAATGAAACTTAGTTTTGTCGCTACTGTATCAAACTCGATATTGCTCATAAGAAGAGCTCATTAACCTTTGCAACTGCTAGAAAACTCTTATCCAAAAATAGATTATTTTTATCTCCCAAACTCCTGTAGCTACTATCATCATGCTGACCATTATATCTTGGCTTGTCCCTTCTTAACAAAGAAAAAACACTTCGTTGAGCCTCAAAAAACCCATTCTCGAAATACATCAGCATCCCACCCATCATTAAAACACTTTAGGTTTGGAACCTCTTCAAAAAATGTTCCAAAGTCTTCCTCTTCGTCTAGCCCCTCCAAGGTACACATGCCATAATCAAGTTCACGCATGAAGATAACCACCACAGCACGTCACTCTCTCAAAGTCATTTAAGGACTTAGTTTTGGATGAAGAGTTTGTAACAGGCAATGGAAGGAAACAAGTTAAAACCTTCTCCTTTACAATTCCATCCTCTACTTCCTCTCCAATGAACAATTCCGCAGTCCTCGTCCGTACAAATAACTCATTTGCCATTCTCTCACAAATAATGAAAGGTGATACTTTGACTTTTAAAACCTTTGATGACCTATCATTCAACATGCCCTCTACTTCTCCATGAACCTCTTATCATGTAACGTTTGAGGCCTTACTAATAGGCTTTGACGGAAGCGTGCAGGCAACTTTCTTTTTAGTTTAAATACTACTTTCGATTTTATTCTCCTTCAAGAAATTAAGATTTCAGTAGACCATTTATCTCCTTCAACCCATTGGTTACTCCCTTACTCATCAGTTCTTACTACTTCCCACATTAGCAAGAAAGGGGGAGCTGCCATTATCTTCTCAACTTATTGGAAAGATAAAATCATTCAAAGTGGTTTTGATTCAAGCCATAGAGTTTCTTGGGCTACCTTCTCCTCTTCGCATGGCCCTTTTGGTATTTGCTCAATTTATACCACTAATGACTCTACAAAATGTGCTCTTCTATGATAGGAACTAGCTAATTTTCTTCCCTTAGTACCTTGGATTTTTTAAGGAGATTTTAATATGATAGAACTCCCTCATGATAAGATGAAGGATTTTCAATTGCCAAATTCCAAGTATCAAATCTGGTTAGCCTTTAAGAAAAAGTTCTACCACTCTAATGGGGTGGATGCCTTTGTTAGTGATCCCCTTCATAGATCTACTTAGAGCAATCTTCATCTTGGGCAAACTCACATTTATAGTTGATTAAATAGGTTCTATTTTTCTACCCTTTCTTTTTGACAAGCCTCCTTTGCTACTATGGTTCATCAATAGACAACCTTATCAGACCATCTTCTCATCACTATCTCTATTCATATTTATGGTAGCAACCATAGACATAATTTCCATCTTTTCTGGCTACACAATAATTGCTTCTCTTCCTCCTCTGCCTAACTTCTCTTCTCAAATCTTAGGTTAGGTGGGTTGGATTCAATGGTGGCATTGTGCTTCTTGTAGAGTGTAGAACTTTGCACATTATTATAATAAAGAAGTGGCTGCTTGTGCTAGACAAGAGTACAACAAAATTTGCTTTACTATTGAACAACTAATAGATTAGCTTAAGATCCTTTCAACACTCATGTTCACAAGGAGTTAGCTAGAGCCTGGTTAGCCTTCCAACAATGGGACGTGTATAAAGCATACAAAGCATGAAGTGCCTTAACAAAAAGTAGACTCACTTGGTTAAATATTCAATATGAACACTATAAAGAATTTTTTAAGTATCTAAATAACTCTTCTCCTTCGCATTCTTTAAACAAAATTTCCAATGATGGTACCACCATCATTGATCACAACAATATCCTGTCATATCTTAAGAAGCATTTTGAAACCTTATTTGTTGCTACCCCTAGGGATATCTCATCGTTTGAGGCTGCTACCCTTAATTATTGATAGGCTGTGATATCGCATCTGCCCCTGCGATATCGCATACGCGATATCGCAACCCGCCGAAACATCTATAAATAAGAGACAACTTTCCATGTTTTAGGCATCTAGAGTTAGTCCCTTAGCCAAACTATAGCAATTTTACCATTCCAAAGTTAGAATAATTTCCATGTGCCCGTAGTAAGAGTCTCAAAGTGAACGGATCTTTATTCGAGCAAATTATACCTGAGCACACATTGGTGTACGACAATAAAAATGCACTTTTTGATAAACCTTGCAGCATATGGACTAAGCTAAATAAGATTTAATTATTGTTAAATGTTTAATGCTTTCCTAGATAATTAATCTCTCTCAACCCTTGACTCTCCTAGTTAAGTGCATTCAGTACGATCACTTCAAGCACGTGTGTAACGCTTGGTAACCCAGTAACGAGTAGCGTTTGGTAATCCCAGTAGCATTGCACTGGTTCAAGGTGTGTGCGGCAAGTGGGAACGAATACTGATGCTAGGATAATTAAAACTTAGTTAGTGAATAGTTAATGAAGATTAGTTATTTAGTTCTCTTCACCTTTCCTTATTAGCATAGGCATTAAAAAGATAAAAGTTCTAAAAATCACATGCCTCAAACTTACTTAACCATACAATCGTGACAATACAAGTAAGTCTGGGAGGACAACGATTGGTTAACCTTAAGTGTTCCATTAAGGCGCGTAAGCACTTAGTCCTGGGAGTTCGATCGGATCATGCATGAGACGCTCGTATTCGTATGGTTGAGTGTAGGGGTATCTCGCCACTCATCAATTATCCTAGCCTTATCAACTCTATTATGTTGCAAAGTTTAGAAGCTGATATTACTAAGGAGGAGCTTTAAGAGGCTTGCTCCAAGTTGAGTCCTAGGAAGGCTCTTGGTTATGATGGTTTCCCTGTTGAATTTTTTCAAATTCATTGGGATTTAGTGGAAAATAATCTCTTCCAGGTTATTAGAGAGGCTATTCTCTAGTTCCCTTGGGTCCAATTTAAATCAAGAGATTATTGGTCTCCTTCTTAAGTTTAGGGATCCTACCCCTAATTCTAATTGGCATCCCATCACTCTTTTTAATGTGGTGTATAAAATTTGGGCCAAGTGCTTAGCCTTACGTTTGAAGAAAATTCTTTGCCACATCATATCTCCTTAGCAAACAGGATTTGTTCCTGGTAGATATATTTTAAATATTGTGATTGCTATGTGAGAAGGTCTCAAGTGGGTGGAGGATGACGATCAAGATATTCTCTTAATGAAGCTTGACTATGCTAAGGCCTATGACAACATAAAGTGGGATTTTATTCTGCAGACCATGACTAAACTTGGTTTTGGCCCTAAGTTCTTACATATGGTGAAATGCTTATTCTTAGATGCTATCATGAGAGTAACCACTACCTTTGGCATCACCTCTTCTTTTCCTATCCATAGGTCAGTGTAGCAAAGATGTCCTCTTATCCCTTACCTATTCATTATCACAACTGACTTTCTTTGTCATCAGTTAAACTATAATATTCAAAATGAAGTTCTCACTAGGGTTTGCCTCTCTTCAACTCAACATTAGCTTCTTAACATGCATTTCACCAATGACTCCTTTTTTCTAGTTCAAAACATTACTGCTAATTTGCATCAACTCTTATCTTGGATAGAGCAATATTGCTCACTCTCAAGTTCCACCATTAATTGGAATAAATCTTCCATTTATAGCTTTACCAATAATTACAGTCATGTAACTAACTGTAGTTGGAAGCTTCTTCAAGATCAAGATATCATTAAGATTCTAGGAATTCCCTTCCATTTTAGAGGTTCTACTTTATTCTTTGGGAGCATGTTATTTTTCAAATTCAAAAGAAAATTGAAAAATGGAAGGCTAAACCCCTCACTCTAGTTGGTAAATACCTCATTTGTAAGTCTATCTCTACATCTACCCATGTGTATTATTCTTCGTGTTGGGCCCCCCCTCCCAAGTTGCTTATTAGAAGCTTGAACGATTATTTTGGGACTTCATGTGGTCCTCTAGAAATTCTAAAAAAGGTTTCCATCGTGTCACATGAAATATTGTTACTCTTCCTAAGAATAAGGATGGCTTAGGTCTTCTAAACTCTTTTAAGCAAGGGATTACCTTAGTTGCTAAGTGGTTGGTTCAACATTTAGATGCCTCAAACATTATTGGGACTCTCCTCCAATTAAGGTTTCAACAAGTGTTTCCCAAAAATAAGTCCTTTTGAAAAGACATCCACTTCATTAATTGGATCCTTTCACCCCCCACACTATCATTATTCTTGAATCTCATCTTTTCAAAGGCAGTTGAAAAGCTTGGCAAATTCTACACCGTTATATAGATTCAACTAATGTCAAGATCAACCCTACTCTTCTCTCTAAGTTGTATCCTTGGTGGTTACCTTTGTTGCACATTCCCCTTGCCATTACGCATGCTAAGGTTGCTACCTCTTGGTTTCAAAAGGGAGTTATTTTTCTTAGCTATCTTAGACTTGCCAATCAATGGATTTATAGAGAAGTGTTTAATAATCTTTATGGGGTGTCTAAAGCAATGCACCATTGCCTGGCTTTGATTTATACTTTTATTTATTGTCATTTGCAGCTGGACGTTTTAGTGCAAAGTACTTTTCATGGCCTTCAATGGATTAATAGGTCAAAACTTCTACCTTACAAGCCACATGTTCCCTTTCAACTTTTGCATGACTCATCAAGTATCATTCAAGGATTTAACAAATCTTGGCATAAACAAGGGTCGAAACAATTTTGGCTCGCCCTCTTCCAACATATTTAGAAACTACCTACTCTCCCTAAAATTTAACAATTCCTCTAGTGTCTCCTTCACCAAGGTTTACCTATCAACAAACATCTCGAATATCTTGGGATTTGCACTCATACTTGACCTCTCTATGGTGGTAAAGAGGACTTTGTTCATGTGTTTTGTTAATGCCCCTTCGCACAACACATGTGGACATGGACCTCCAACATTCTTCCATCGTGCAAGCCATCTCAAGATGATGTTATATTTGGCTTTTTGCCCACCACTTTTGCTAATTTCAATTTTTTGCAAAAAGTTATTAAGCCTATTATTCTACATTATATTTAGAAGCATAGATGTAATGTTATCTTTCAAAGGATTGATTATTCCAATATATGTCATCTACCTATTATGGAGAAATTGCAGATCTTCCACCTTGTTCATTTTCAACTCAAATCTCAAATTTCAAAGTTCAAAATGGATATTCATCAGTTGATTCATCTCTTGCAGCCTTGGGAAAGACTTATGATTTCAAGCAACCTTCTTCAACAAAAATCATTGCACAAAAGCTTCCCTTCTTAAATTTGAGTGGAGTCACTTAATAAGAGTCTCTTTATATACTTTTGGGCATTATCTACCTCGTCCAATTTTCTGCCAATCTCTCTTCTTAGTGGATAACAATTCCCCAAATTGGGTTTCTTCCTTTCGAGATTGGGAGGGTTTTTCCTGAGTAACATCCCTAGTTTTCCTTCTCTATCTATTATATGCAAAGGCAATGTAGTAAGTCACAAGATATGCAGCTATGTACTATGTTCCGAAACTTTCTTTAAAAAATGTAATGCGATCCTTAACCTTTTATTTGCTAAAGCTAGGGCTCTCGCCCGCCTTTCTTCCATGCCGAAAATGATTGTCTTGCGTTTCCCCGCCGATTCTGGGGGTTTTCCTCTTCAAAATTTCCTTCCCAGGGACGAGCTCGTTTTCTTTCCTGAAGAATTTAATCATTCAAAATTCCTTACTATGCGGTTTTTCGCTTGCCGATTTTTCTCTGCGCTGAAATTTCTAAATATGGACATCAGCTTCGAAATTTCTTTCTTTCTTTCGTTCAGTTATGGGGATCATCAGAGCTCGTCTTTCTCTGTACATTTTGCTCCATCTTATCTCTCAAAGTTTCCCTGCTGCTCTGGTTCTGTGTTTCACCTGGCGGGTTTTGGGAATTTTTCTCTTCGAAATTTCCCCATGAGCTTGTCTTTCTGCGGATTTTGCTCTGCTTCAAATTTGCTTACTATGAATGAGCTCTTCTTTTTCCTTATAGATTTTGCTGATGCACTCGACTCTCTTGCTAAGTGTTTAAATTTTGCTTGCTCTGGCTGTGTTGTGATTTTTGCTATGAGCTCCAGCTGTGCTTGTCGTACTTATTCTCGCTAGGATGATGGTTGATGATGATGAAATGGGTTTGAGCAGCACCGTCACTTACCCCGCTATGCATTGCATCATTAACATGCGTCAGAGGCGCATTCAACGACTCGGCTTATGCGAGCCTGGATTTATCAGGAATCTCTGTATTTTCACCTGGGAAAAATCTCATTCATAATCTTTTTCTGGGTTCCTAACTTCATGGAAGAAAGTTTGAATAGTAGTATTATCCAATAGATCCTCTAGGAACTCGAATTTCCATGTCATTCATACAAAATCATTCAGGTCGCAAAATGTCAGATGTTGCTGATGTCAAACTGCAGCGTCAATGGAAGCAGAGAAAGATCACAGGTCACGGCATACTCATAGCTACTGATGCTCAGCACCTGGAGGCATTCATTCCCACTTCGCCTAAGCTTTAATGGCGTAGAAATATGATCTTTACCATCACTCTAAACACTAATATACTTTAATGGATAAGAAATACCCACTTGACCAGGTCACTCTAAACACTGCTTAAAAAGTACACACTTTACCATCACTCTAAAGGATAATTAAGAGATCTAACAATAAATATCAGAGATAAAAGTATACGTTTGCTTTTCAACCTGAATCCAGCTACATGCTGGAGGTTTTACTAAACCCCTGGAGTTCATCAGCGTCCTGATCATTTTGGCATCGCTCCACCTGCCTTGTGCAGAATAAATATTGGACAGTGTCACATAATGTGCTGCATTTTCAGGTTCCAGCTCAAATAGATGCTCGGCTGCATGTCTGGCTATCTTTGCATTGCCATGGATGCTGCAACCACCAAGCAAAGCTGCCCAAACCCGAGGGCCGGGCTCTGAAGGCATCCTATCTATCAGTGATTGGGCTTCCTCCAAATGCCCAGAACGAGCAAGCACATCAACCATGCAAATGTAGTGTTCCATGGTTGGATCCATATCAAAGTCCCTGATCATCAAATCAAAAAATTTCCTTCCTTCCTCAACCAGTCCTGCATGACTGCAAGCTGAAAGAACACCAACAAAAGTTATGTGGTCCGGCTTCATGTCTGCTTTCAGCAAATCCCAGAAAAGAGAAATAGCATCCCATGCATGGCCATGCAACCCACAACCTGCAATCAATGCATTCCAAGACACCAGATCCTTCTGGGTCATTCTAATGAAAACTCTCCAAGCATTTTCAATTCTCCCGCATTTTGCATACATGTGAATTACTGCGTTCTCTGCTGCAACCTCTGACTGGTACCCACGACGAATCCCATGGCTATGGAGCTCTTCCCCAAGATGCAGATCAGCCAAGTGGGCACAGGCAGGCAAGAGACTTAAAAGAGTGACAGCATTGCATTTCACACCCAATCTCTGCATATGCCTGAAAATATCCAGGGATTTACCAGGCTTCCCAGACTGAACAGCCCCTGCCATGACCGAGTTCCAGGAAACCACATTAGCCCTGATCCCATCCTCAGTCTCCATTTCATGAACCAGTTTCAAGGCTTCATCAAGCCTTCCGCCATTGGCATACCCTGAAATCATTGCATTCCAGGTGATGATGCTCCTCCCTACTTTCTCATCCCGCATCTGTGCAAAACATTTGTATGCCTCGCAAATCAGACCAGCATGCACATATCCAGCAATGACAGCATTCCATGAAACCACATCCCTGTGCTGAATGGCATAAAAAACTAACCTTCCTCTGTCCATACGTTCGCATTTGGCGTACAGATCCGTGAGCGCATTCCCCACAGCAACAGTCTGGGCCAGTCCACTCCTTATCGCCAACAAATGAAGCTGCTCCCCCAAACCCAAATCCGCCAAATGCGCACATGCAGAGATGACAGAAACCAGAGTTGCAGAGTTGAATTTTTGGCCTGCAAACTGCATTTCTCGGAACAAATCCAGGGCCTCTTCATGGCATCCAAATTGGGCGAATCCCGAGATCAGCGTGGTCCAGGAAACCACATCCGCAGTGCCCTGAAGCTGAATCTGCCTAAACAGACGCAGAGCTTCCGAAATCCGGCCTTTCTGAGCGTGGCAAGAAATCACCACATTCCAGGTAATCAAATTGGGTTCTGCGCCACTCGACTGCATCCATTCAAACACAGAAAGAGCTTCATCTTCCATGCCTGCCGACGCGTAACCGGCAATCATGGCGTTCCACGAAACCCTATCTCGAACAGGCATTTCATCGAACACCTGACGCGCGCACGTTAAATCCCCGCATTTAGCGTACATATCCACCAGAGAATTATGCACAGAAACCCCAGGCTGCCGAGCCCTTTTCTTCAGAATCTGAGCGTGAATCTCCATGCCTGCAACTGCGGCCCGCAGTTGCGCCACAGCCTTCAAAATTTTGGGCAGCAAAAGGCAATCAATTCCAGGATCAGCAGCACCGCTTGAATTCATCGTATTCGTATTCATATTCATATTCATGCAGCGGAAAAGGTTGAGAACCTCGCGCCATTGTTGAATTTTAAGGTATCCACCGATGATAGCGCCCCAGGTGAATGAATTTCGGTGAGGCATTTCATCGAACACCTGGCGCGCATCCTCGATAAAACCGCATTTGGTATACATGCTTATCACTTTGGTGGCCAGCAACACGTCCATGCTGCAATTGGCCCTGGCCCTTGCCCTCCTCTTCATGTGGGCGTGGATTCTTCTGCCCTCGCAAATATCTCGCACGTCTGTGCATGCTTGCAACGCAGACGCGTAGAGTTCGTGTTCTGAGGCTTCGTTTTGGTTTTGGTTTTGGTTTTCAACCTCTGCCGTGGCGTCCAACGCCAACGCTAAGGCTCTGCCGTGGATCGCAGCTCTAGATCCAATGCTGCACTGAAATATTTTGGATCTCAGGACGAGCATTGCAGATGACATGTATGGTAATTTTGGTATAATAATAGCTGCAATTGCAGCGGGGATTGCCGATGCCTCATCGTTATGAAGCCGACAACCCAGCATGATAATTTCTTCTTTGGTGTATCCCCTCACACACAGAGGTAACATGGTACATTATAACCACCAGTTTTCAACAACATTAATGTAGGTAATTTGTTGGTTGATATGTGTGGCATAGTATTAATCTTAGTAGATCACTAACACATAAAATAATTATGTTAAACATAGTCATGATACTTGAACATAGAAGAGTATGTTAGCATATCCCTCGTAGGCCACTAACAAATACAATAATTATGTTTAAAATAGTCATGATACTTGAGCATAGAAGTGTGTTAGCATATTCCTTGTGGATTAAACTTGTGAATTGCGTAATCATAAGTAGCATGCTCTAATCAAGTGAACAATTAAATTGAAATTGAAACTAAAACTAAAATAGAAGATTAATGAAATTGAAAACTAAAACTAAATATTTTATTGTCTATAGAACAAAAATCATTCATCTCATTGAAAATAAAATAGATTCAACAAACTTGTTAAGCACTATAACAAAAATAAGACATACAAACTTTTTGCTACAATATTATATTTTTGGCAAAAATGACTAGTTAAATAACAAATAACAAAGACATGGTACTTATCTTCAAGAGCTATTAATCCACAAAGCTTGCATGTACATTCTTCTCTAGGAACATTAATCCATCTCCTACTTTCTATCCTAAGTCAATGTGAGCTTAAACAAAGCTTATTGATCAAGCTATGAGATTTGATTAGAATGTTAGTTGTAAGATAAGAAACTTCTGAATTAAGCTTATTACCTCTAATGTACTCTAAGTAAAATTTTTTCTTTTCTTCCATATTTGACCATATATCTCTTAGCGCTATGATGGGATGCCATATCGCATGGGCCACGATATCGCATGGGCCGCAATATCGCACGTTGCAATATCGCGTCTTCCCCTGCGATATCGTGTATGCGATATCGCAGTGCGTCGTCATATCTATAAATAAGAGGCAGCTCTCCCTTATTTGCTCATCCTAGGCTAAACAGTAGGGAAACTCTGGCAGATTAATCACTCCAGAGAGAGAATATTTTCCATGTGTCAGCAGTAGGAGTCTCAAAGTGAACGGATCTTTATTCGAGCACACATTGTACCTGAACACAAGTTTGTGTATGGCAATAAAGACGAGCTTCGTGGATAAACCTTGCAATGCATACAATAGGATTTTATTTACTGTTATTTATTATCTGTTATTTATTATTAGTTATTTACTGCTTTCCTTCTCAACCCTTCTCTCCTAGTTAAGTGCCTCAGTATGACAACTTCGAACACGTGCGTTAAGTTTGGTGATCCCAGCAACGATTAGCATTTGGTAGCCAAAGTTGCATCGGTTCAGGGTGTGTATGGTAACTGGGAACGGATGGGACGCCAATTGGAGATAGATGCTTGTTCAACGTTTTTAAAAATCTGTTTGCTTATAAAGCAACAAAGCCCACCAGCACATGGACAATGGCCATATGCAAGCTCATGGCGCTCTGTTTTTACTTTCCCCATCATCATGACTAGTGCCGATTTTCCACCGTCTGATAGGTTTTCGTTCATTGTAGGTGAGATGAGTTACTAGGCT
>MNCI01009669.1:89414-126356 GCA_015680685.1 Gnetum montanum | reverse complement strand
TTTTCATCTAAGAGATGAGTTAGAGAGAAAAATCAAATATTGAAATTTTAGTTCTTAGCTGGCATGAGAATTATGAATGTACAATATATTAAGCTTGAAAAATTAATAAAAATATAGCATTATTGATTAGATCTAATATCTGATTTGATTTTGAATTGGCTTGAATGTTGCCTTGCAATTTATTGTAGATCTTGCAATTTATTGTAGATCTTGCAAGTAATCACAGATTTCTCAATCTATGGTCATTTCAGCTTTTTTCCAACCCACTGATATTTAAATAATCTTTGATTTTTATTATTGAAATAAGATTGTAAATAGTTGGTAACAAATGAAAAGTAGCGTTACTACACTCAGGCTCTCTGCAAGTGACTTGTTTTTTATAAAATAAACTTGGACTTGGTGAGTTACTTAGAACAGTGAAAAGAACTCATCCAAATTTCAATTATCATTCCTTTGACCCTTTTAAAATATATAGATTTCTTATTGGGCTTGTGACTCACTCGACAAAGAAAACCTCTAGACTTTGTCAGTACTCCTAGAAACTCGGCAAGTCTTGTAACATGGATTCTGACATCCCATCCTCGAATGTCATGGCAAACATCAAATATACAATATATTAGACATTATGTCTATGTTCATCTATACATAAGCATTTAGTCTTTGGTGATGACTGGTGCAAGCCTATGTAGCTCATTGTGGATCTATGTTGTAACTAATGATGGTAGTGGACATTAAATGAATAGTGGTAGTGAATGTTATGTAGTTGTTTTCTATACAAAAATTTCATACAAATAAATGAAATGCAAGTAGTTTAGAGCTCTCTGCATCATAGCCCATTGCAATATGATAAATTTTTAATTATTGTAATTTCTTATATATGATTAACAATAATATTGAATTGTAGTTTTCCTTTTAAAAAATATATTTGGAATTACATGCAATATCACCAAATTTAGTAAGTGATCCTTCAAGTGAATCCACCACTTCTTTGCCATTATATGAGGTATGATTTATATGAATCTATTATTAAGGAAATTTATGGAAAGTATATTTTAGTATAAAGTTTAGGTTATTTATGTTGTTTGTAAGTTTTGGAGTCATTTAAATCTAGTTTGAAATGATTGAGGATTAGATGCTATCCATGCATGCTATCCATGAAACTCATTTTTATCTAAAGTTCATTGATGCAGTGATGGTTTCTAAGCCCATTAATATTGGTGTTTTCAATCATCAGCATGTTTTATTAATTATTCAAAAGTAAACTCTCTCTTTTAATCCAATGTCTTCTAAATTTTGAAGGTTCCTTATTTTGTTGAATTTTCAAATTATCCATTAATTTTAAAAAAATTTAAAAGAGATATTATCTATCAAATTAGGGCCAATCAAGCATTTTTAACTCCTAGCTACAACCAATGGTTCTCATAAAATTCAATATATGATTGAGGTGGATCTTAATTCATTTAAGTGATAAATTCTTCTACATGGTGGCAAAATTAATTATGTGTAGAATGTTATTCATTATAATCTTCCAAATTCATGTCACTATTATCATTAAGAGGATCATGTATTTAATTTACATTCTTTTATGTTGTGAAGAAAAGCTATGCAAGTGCATTAGCACTAAGCTACTATAAACACTACTAATATTTCTTCTACAAATGTTGTATATCCTACTAAGGTTTTTCTCTACATATGTTGTAAATCTTGTAATGATTTTTGTTGCTAATGTTTCAATAGTTAGCACACCATGTTCTTTTATTGCTATTTAATAAAATGTATCTTTGAAAAAGGTTCCAATATATGACATTCCATTGCTAGATATTATGACACATGTTAAATATAAGTAACATTCATTCAACATTATGTGTAAAGAAAATAATAGATAAATTGTAAAAGATAAAAAAAGAAAACAATGCTTTATTGATGTAGAATAATGTATCTGGGTCATGCTCTAGGTATTCCTTGGGGTTATCTTCCTTTGGCATCTATCACTTAATGGCAATCCAACATTGCCACGATGGTTAGGCTTGTAACTAGCCAGAAGGGATGACCAGTCATCTTCCTACCATGCTTCACCTAGCACCTGTAACTTACCTTTAATGGCTTTCAACTCCATGTTGATATGACCTCTAATGCTCAAGTATAAATGCATTAGATTAAACCCCCAAAGGTTACCTCAAGAGACATGCTTCTTATTATAATGCACCTTTTTGAGTGTTAATTGCAACTTGCCTTTTCAATTCTTATTACAATAATTACAACATTTGTTACAAAGAGAAACCATCTTTATTATGTAGGATCATCATTCAAGAATGAGGACATGAAAATATACCTCCATTAGGTTTTTTTCATCCTCAAACGAGCTCATGTTAGTGATTTTTCTCTAGCTCCAATGCTCCTTCCATGGTTCAATGATTAAATACTTTGATTTCTTCTTTTGACTTAATGTTGAATATCCTAAATCTATCCTACTTATATTGCAAACAAAATATAAGTGATAAGAATATATAACAATTAAATATTATTTTATAAATACTTAAATCATTCTCTAAGATAATGAAAAGAGGTAAATTAAAGGTTTATCAACCACCATGCACTAATCCTAACTAGCATTACACAAAGTATAACTCCTATTTGGTTACCTAAGTAAAGGTAGGATACATCCTTATTTCCAAATTATATTTCCCTAATATATTTTACTTACGTAATTAAATTATAAATAAAAATAATAAATTAATAAGGTTATAAATAAAGTAAGGTTTAAAGTCTTCTTAATCTTAATCAACCTTGAGGATTAATGAAAGTAGTTGTAGTTCCACAGTAAGGGGTATATGAACAAACTTCCTTCTTCAAGATGATAAGGCTTGATCTTGCTTCTCAATGTCATCCTTAGGAATTAATTGTAGCAACTTGATAACTTAGAAGCAATCATCATACTAGATGTAGTCTAGGATCTCGATGAAGAATGATATTGATCGATCTTCATTAGTAATAGTAGCATAATTAGTGAATTGTATCCCTTGATGAGTACTATTCATCAACATCATTTATTATTGAATTTTGGGATTTTAACTATCTCTTAAAGATTTGAGGTATGTAGAATATGAATTGACCAACGGATTTACATGTTGAATTAATGGAAACATCCTATTTAAATTAGATTACTCTTCCAATAGAGTTACATGTTGAATTGATAAACACTACTTTCAGCTTTTGCATTAAAGTCTTCAAAGAGGATGAACGATACTAGGTTAAGATTGGTATCAGTTAGAGTAGTTTGTTCTTTAAGATTTTATCTATTTAGTTAATAAAGTAGGCCACTTGACAAAGTATAATATCTACACTTATTGATTTGGCAATTAAATGTATGCTAACCATACATACATGACTTCTTAATGACTAAATTTTAAATATCAATGTCAAGACTATGTGGCTTTATTGAAATTTTAATCGTTCTCTCTTTCCCATGATTTGAAATTATAGAATTTTGAAAATCATATCTTCCAATCTCTATTTAAATCTTTGTATCAATTTGAACTTGGCTTCCTTATAAAAGATCTTGGAAGTATCCATGTTGTGGTTCTTGAAATAGTCCAATCTATATGGCCTGTAAGAAGAACTTTGAGAAAAATATTTCTGCTTGTAAATACATTTCTATCCTAAATTTTTTTAAAATTAGTTTGGAACTAGTATAATAATTTTCATGGTAAGGCTTCTTCTAGGCATAGGACATTATCATTCAAATCTTGTAATTGTTTCAAGATGTATGGGTATTAGTACATATGCCAATCTAAGACCCAAGATGAACATAGTGGATGTTGTCTTTCACCAATTAGGAACCTTTCAAGCACGTTATATGTTGCAACTTTCATTCTTATTTTTGGATTCTCTCCTAGTTCATGTCTCTTTATAGGTATCATACACCTTATCAAAACATAATTATGATTCTCTATAATGTTCTACTACATAAGCTGGATGTAGGTTGAATTGGTATACATCTTGAATATTCCAATTTACTAACTAATTCTTTGATAGATTGATCAATTTGTTGGATTGGTAATAATTTGGCTACATACCTTATACTCTTAACAATCTTTCAATCTTCCTTAGAATGCTAACTCTAAGAGTTTAACTAATAACATATTAGGGATTAGTGACCTAAGACTATATATATATAAAGGTGAAGAACCTAATTTTAAGGCTTAATATGGTAAGAAATATTATATTTGTTAGTCCAACAATTAAATTCTTAAGCATAGTTAGTCAATACAAGTTATGACATCTTAAGACATGGTTTAAGATATCACCTAATTATCAGATATCCAAATGATCAATCTAACCTTACCATTGAATTTAAAAGCTTGAAAAATTTTATAAATGACTATTCATATGTTAAAGATAAACATCATATATTTGAGTTATGATAAAAATTAACCCTTCAAGAGTCTTGAGGCATCATGTTGGACAAGGAGGAAAATTTATTTTTTGAAGATTTTTCATATTAATATGACTTCACCATTGAGTCCAAATAGTTGATATCAACTAGAAATGACCCTTCATTTACTATAAAAGGCTTTCAAAATCAAACTTTATGGCTTCAAAAGTATAAAACATTGGGCATGAAATTTGAGACTTCCTGAGATGTCATCCATATTAATACTACTCCAAGATGAGCATGCCTAATTATGAAATTTTAATCTCCTCCTACTACCAAACCATCAATTTTACCTTTTAGTCAATGTTACCACTTTTTATTATTTACATTTTCCTATCTTGAACATCAAATTAAAATTTCTTATTATCTGCAAAATTTTAAAGAGTTTTATTAATTGATGGAAAAATTCAATACTAAGATATGATTGAAATAATGAACGTCCCTAAAATTGACTATTCAACTTTCAAAATTAAGTAAATAATGATGAATAATGTTGATGAATTGATGATGAAATAGTGAGATTATTGCTAAAATTATATTCATGATTCCATGATTTATTACAAAGCTAAAACATGTGGCTACATGGATTAGAAATTTTAGTTTAATATCTATTACAATTCAAGATAAATTAGCTCTATAACTTGGTTGATCTTTTGAATCCCAAATGTTTATCAAAATGAATAATAGTAAATGATTAGATTATTTCTCCCTCATTGGATAAAAATTTGATGTGATATTAGATTAGTTTGAATGCTAATATTTGTGGCTATATTTACTTAAAATTTTAAAATCATAGAGTTAACAACTTTTTAGTTATCATCTCTCAGAATTGTACTACAAGAATTATCATGATTTTTAATAGATTAGAAAGAATATAACATAACCTCAGCTTTTTGATACTTTTTATGGTACTCCCCTATTCCAAATGATAGGGAACTTCCTAATATTTTCAAAAATAAAATTTTTATTAACTAGTTCTATGTGAAATTAAAATAACCAACCAATTCTTTCTCTACCTAAAATTCCATCACTTGGTATTAAAGTTTCTTATTAATTGAAGAAAAATTTCAAAACCATCAAATAACAACAAATTTAAATTTAATGTCAAATATATGTAACATTTAACATTATGTGTAAAGAAAATAATATAGAAAATACAAGAGGAAGAAAAAATGCATTGTTAATATGAAATAATGTATCTAGATCATGCTCCAAGGATATCTTGAGAATATTTGCCTTTGACATCTATCCCTTAGAGGTAATTTAGCATTGCCACCATGGTTAGGATTGTAATTAGCTAAAAATTATGATCAAGAATCTTCCAATCTTGAATCATCCAACACCTATTACTTGCCTTTACTAGCTCCTAACTTCATGCTGATATGACCTCTAATGCTTGGGTATAAACACCTTAGGTTAAATCTCCAAAGGCCACCTTGAGAGATATTTTGATTATTATAATGCATCTTTTTGGATCTTAATTACAAGTTGTTATTTTGGGTCTTATTACAATAATTACAACATTTGTTATGAATAGGCATTATCTTTGATATGTAATAACACTAGTTGGAAATGGGATGTGACACAGTTAAATCAATTTTAAAAAATCCTTTAATAACTAAGGGTGTCACATCCTCATTCCCAAATTATGTTGCTACCTAATGAAGATGGTACCTTTTCATAATAAGTGTTATTGCTATCTTAACAAAGATCCAAAAGGTTAGTTATAATTAAGACCTAAAAGGACATGTGGTAATAATGGACATGTCTCTCAAGGTGATCTTTGGGGGATTTACCTAGGACATTTATACTTGGGGTTATAGGTCATGCCAGAAAGGAGTGGTGAAGCTTGTATAGGCAAGTCATAGGAGGNGTTATAGGTCATGCCAGAAAGGAGTGGTGAAGCTTGTATAGGCAAGTCATAGGAGGCAGGTGAAGTGGGATAGGAAGTGGACTAGCCATCCCTTCTAGCCAAGTTATAGGCCTAACCATGGTGGCAGTGCTAGATTGCCTCTAAGGAATAGATGCCAAAGGAAGAAAACCCCAAGGAACACTTTTAGAGCACAATTCGAATATGCTATTCCATATCAATAAAGCACTCTTTTCTTTCTCTTTCTACATTTTTCCTATTATTTTCTTTATACATAATGATGAATATCACATATATTTTGCATTTGGTATCCTTACCTCCTACGCATAATGTCTAATATATTGTATATTTGATGTTTGACATGAAACTCAGGGATGAGATGTCATAATTGGTATCAAAGCAAACCATGACCCAAGGGCCATTCAGAACCATGGGCTGACTAAAACATGAACCTAATGATGAGCCTTGAAGCCATAACATAGGGAAAGCCATTGATCATCACTAGATGTACCATATTTTTGTGATGTAAGTCAAAACATGCATTTCTATTGATTTCATGAACAATGGATTAGACATCTTAATCCCAAAAACCAACAAAATTCTTTCATGGATATCATTACATGATGAAGATCTGATTACACCTCATCCAGATTCATCAATTATAAGAGATGTTGGTAAGACCCATCCAAGTAACTCTTACCAATCTTAACACTATAATTATTAATTAATTGTGCTCATTGTTAAATTTCTTTCAAAAAAACGTTGGTAACCATGACCTAAATTAGTCTTGTTTTGTTGAAATTCACTATCCAAGTAATCTAGAAGACCTCAAGTTACCATTTTTCAATCTAGAAATGTCAATTCACCAAATTAGGCTAGTCTAATCCTTTTAATTTCAAAACTTCAACTTCATTTTTTAACCCTAAGACTATGTCCAATGCATAGTACTCATTGACACAATTCCAACAACAAAAATTTTGTCTCAATTGGACTTATGGTTTGAGAGATATTGATGTTTAAATTTTCTCATTATATGTGCATTAAAATAACATTAAATTATTAAAAATATTAATTTATTATTTAAACAAGGAAAAGGGTCAAAATTTTACTATCCAGAATGAACTTGGAATTGCCATTTACTGACACCAAACCTTTGCCTTGTCATGGGCCAAACCACCACATCAACTACTGATGCTAAATTGAATAAATTTTTAAGCAAGAGGTTGTGGTTTTAACCCTAAGCCCCAACATACTTTTATTTAATAGAAAATTTTTAAAATAATTTTTTAAAAAATTTTAAAAAACTTTGAAAAAGAAATTTGTAGGCCACATCAACATGCAAGGGTCCCATAAGCCTTATAGGCCATGTTGGCTGTAATAGGGCTACACAAGTCCTACAAGCCATGTTGGCACTAATAGGGTCATCATAGTAGGCAAGCCACCATCACCCTTTGTCACCTACCATGTGCCTTACCACCTACCATGCACTGCATTGATCTACCCTTGTAGCCAATGTCACTACTCCATGCCTAAGCTTGGTGATCACTGCCATTCCCATGGTTGCAGTTTACCGCTTGCTTTACTACTAATCCCCAGTTGCAACCACTGAGTTCTGGTGATGCTTGCACCACACTCCACTACCACTCACTATCTACAGCTATCATTGCCTATCACACCTTGAATCGCTACCACTCACGCCCTACAACTATGCATCCTGGAGAACTATCACTAGTGCCTTAGAACCGTGCACCCTTCCACCACACTTGCATGATATCGTCATTACATTTTTCATAGCGACCATTGACTATGCCATTACTATTCATTACCACTATGGATTATCACCTTCCATGCCATGAATCATCACCTTCCATGCCATAGATCATTGCCTCCCATGTTGCTGATCATCACCTCCCATGCCATAGATCATTGCCTCCCATGTTGCTGATCATCACCTTCCATGCCAAATTATTGCCTCTAGTACCATGGATCATCACCTCCTATGCCACGAATCATCGCCTCCCTTACCACTAATCATCACCTCTTCCATGGATGTTAGAAAAACCCTTGTTGTCAATGCATTTGAGCCCATGTACACCTTCAAAGGGCCATGTAAACCTAATTTCAAGACATGTAGGTTCTACGAAGGATCCCGTGAGCCAAGTGACAGGTTGCACCGGCCCTAGCAAGGGCCACATGAGCTCTAAAAAGAGATATGCATGCTTATTAAAGGGCTACATAGGCCCAGTCAAGGGTCACATAGCCCCAAGGGAGTAGCAAGGGCCCTAATATGGGCCTTGCATGTCCCTAGGGAGGACCATGAGGACCCAACATAGTATATTCCCAATTTCCATTGATATTTGCATTTCCTACCACCATCAATGTGCAACTCCTCACCTATTGTTTCCCTCATCAATGTGCTTATCCTAGTTGCTGACATTGCCTAGCAACCACCCAAGCCTCGACTAGTAGACCATAGTAGCTATTGGTACCATCATCCTTGCTACCACATAATAGAAAAATTATTCATCAGCGAACTAAAAATTTGAAACTTCTATCAACTAACCGAAATTTCAAAATGTTTGTCAATTGATGGAAAATTACAAATTCCTATCCTCAAGCCCTTAATTTAAATTGAAAATGCATGAAAATAAATTATAAAAATATAATTTCGCACATTGGTAGTAATAGATATAAAAATTAGACAATTAAGAATGCTCACCTTGAAGTAGAACTAGGATGGATGACCTCTCAATAAGTTTCATTTTTTGTGCCAAAGGTTTTAAACTTTAGAAGCCTTAACTTTTGATTTTAGAAGCCTTTCTCAATCAATAAAAAGTCCTTTTCTATATATTTCAACCTTCTAGACCCAATGGTAAAGTCAGATCTATCCCAAGAAATCCTAAAAATTAGTTTTTACTCCTTTTCCAATATAGTGCCTCGAGATCCTCAAAAGTTTAATTTGCACATAACTTGAGCATATGATGTTGATTTTCAACTTATGAATAGTCATTTCCAACATTTTTCACCCTTCTAAACTCAATGGTGAGGTTAGATTTATCTTCTGAGAACTTGATACTTCATTGATATCATTAATTTAACCTTTTAAGTTTTATGATTTAGTGCATAAACCTTACAGATAGTCTTAAGATCACCATGGCATGTCATTAATTACACTACTGGAGTTAGTATTCTTAAAGGGGGTAGAAAGGCTATTAAGAATTAGATAATACAGTTACATATTATTATATTATATGATGTTGTTAAATATTACTAAACGTAGATAATGTAGTTAAATTACTTGGAGAATTAGTTGCTATATCAGTATTAATTGATTATAAGTTGATGAATCAGTTGGTATATTAGTTGATGAAACAAAATCAAGTAAGCATGGTAGAAGCTCCTTAATTTACTTCACTATTATTTTTTTTCTAGGGAATGACCACCATTGAAGCAAACCAATCAAATGTTTAGTATCTATGATATGAAAACTAGTAAGAATTATAGAACATTACCAATATTTCCTAATCCCTATATACTACTAGAAAAGACAATGATCAATGATTTTTAAATGATCGTTGAACTATGAGCAAGTATCAACATCAATAATATCATTTTTCTTTAGATAATATTTAAGAAGAAATTTCCTAAGTATTACCAATATTTCCTAATCCCTATATACTGGTAAAATTACATCCTTCTACGGTAAGAATTGAGGAGATCCTTATTCTCTAGTTCCAACTTGATGTAAGTAGCACTAACTTGATAACAAGTTAATCATCACCATTAGGTATTATTGTTACATAATTGCTATGTTGGTATAGCTAAGGTTTTAAATTTTCAAGACTTATCCATTTAATATTAGCTAGTTATAGAGGAGCTTAGTTATGTAGATATATTCCATTATAGAGATGGCATGGATCCAAGGTTTATCATCTATTATATAGATATGCAGTGTTAATTTTCCTAATATAATCATATGAATGTACCAAAGATTACAAAGGGTCAACCCACCATATTTGGTAAACTAATAGAAGATTTTCTAGTTCAAACTATGGATAGATTATTAGTTGTCATTAGACCAAGTGAACATGCATTCTAATTTCTAAATCTTATTCAACATACCTTATGGACCATAAAACATAGAATAGAGGCATTAATTATAGGAGCATGATACAAATTAGGGAGTAGGTCAAATACCTCATAGGCATCAAAGAGAAATTTGCATTAAATGGCTTGATATGAATAACAATGCTAAATGTAAGGGAGGCTATAATTATGATCCCCTACATCATTTACAAGCCTTCCATGATGCCTGTGCTTTACAAAACATTAAAAGTAAGGGACAAAAGCTTAAGCTCTTTCCTAGGATACTAATAGAAGAAGTTGAAAGCTATTATAGATTGTTAAAACTAGATTCAATCCACTGGTGGTCCACAGTGCTTGAGCTCTTCAATGAAAAATACCAAACCTATAAAAGAGTATCCAATATAAGAAAAAGAATCCAAGGATGGAAATAAGAATATCATGAATCCTTGGATATAGCCTTATATAAATACTATTCTCTACTACATAGATGTCCAAGCCATGGTTTTTTTGAAAAAGAGCATCTTCTCTACATCATAGATGGGCGTCATAATAAAATGAGGGAGACCCTTGGGATCTATGACCAAGGATGATTATCAAAACTAAGAGCCCATTAAATACAAAGACTATTTAAATAGGTTGCAAAAGAAGAAGGAGAGATACGTAAAAGAGTGAGTGTAGATGAATATAATTAGGATCCAACTATTTAGGAAAAAGAGGGAGCTCTTGATGAGTTGATTTCACAAAAAACCTTGTCATTATAAAAGTCTACGACAAATATTGAAGCAAGGGTAGATAAGATGTGGGAGTTGATGAATGAAAAAGTTACAAACAACTTGAAAATCATAGAGGAGAAGGTAAAGCAAAAAATATTAAGTGATCAAAATAAGAAGAGGAAAAGGAACAAAGAAACAAGTAAGGATACTTATTGGTAAAAAAAGAAACTAGCGAATGTGAAAGAGGTTGCAGACTCATATACAGAAGATAATGATGGATGTGACATCTAGTAATATGAACATCCAAAGGGATATTGCCTAGTTATGTTACATCTACAAGATTTTGGGGCTTTTTCTTTGAATCCCAAGTTCATAGAAAAGCAAATTCCTAGGAGATTTCCTTACCCATAAGGCAATCATAAATAGTCCTACAACAAATAGTACTATCCCAGTGGGACTTCTTATCAACCTCAAGACTACTATAAACCATAGTGGCAAAACCCACAATTGTGGTTGATACCATCAACAAATCAACAATACCCTTATATCTAACTAGATGCTTATGGATACTATGTTCAACAACCTATTTTTCCAAATGGTTTTACTTCCTCTTCCTCAAATCATCAATACTACTCTCCTGAATATCATCAATCCAAAACATCTCATATGAGATCTCCATCCCACACCTCTCATCATATGTAACATCCTCAATACTCCCATACTTCCCTTCATCATATGTCACCACCAATAATGCAAGAAGGATTGGAATCACAACCTCAACAAAAGAATGTCACTTCTATCATGAACATACAAGTGAATGAAAATTTTAGTAAATCTAAGAAAAAGTCTCAAAAACATCCTTTCTTTAGGATAGTTTCCACACATGTGAATAAAACTAGTAAACCTACTAACTCATTAGAACTAGTGCAAGGAAAATCTCTTATAGACTCCTTCCTCACAAAAACAATGTATCCTAATCCTACGTAAAAGCCAACAACCATCACCACTCTAACACAAAACATCAAAGATGGACTGCCACTATGAAGAGACAAAAAATTCCATGCATTACTAATAATGACAAAGGATGCAGTTGTGGCCCAGAAGTTCAAAGTATTAACATGATCCCTATACCAACCCATAATAAAGTCAATGAACATGTATGTGTGCAAAACCAAGTCTACATAGTAGCACTAAATTAAAAGGCATATAGTGGCTCAAAAATAAGAATACAAAATCATTCAAAAAATGTATGGAAACATCCAACCCACTTATTATTCCTTTTCTTAAGAAAATGAATCAATCAAAGAACTTAGAAAAGAACATGTTATACTCTGATGATACACCAAAAGAAGATGTTAAACAAGGAGACACAAGAACAAAAATAGAAAATAAACAAGGAAACATGTTTGGACAACTTAAAAAGAAAACACCTTTTAGTCTAGCTAAAGATATGTCTCCAAATGATCAAAAAGTGATTATCATTAAAAATATAAGAAATAGAATTGATGTATGATGGTTAAAATTGAGATGGTCTAGTGGTGTATGTCATAAAAGAGTACCAATAAAATTGAAGGAATAATTTTATTAGATATTAATCAAGCCTACTATCTTATATTGTATCAAATGTTAGGTAGCATAAAAGAGAGAAGAATAATAAATCAATTGTAGAAATGTGAATGCTTCAATGGATGTTAAATGTTATTGTAAGAAATAAACTATATAATATAGACATCAAAGAAACACCTAGAACTATTTCTATTGTAGATAAAGTAGAAGAATGGTAGCTTAGATTATTTAAACATGCACAAAGAACATAAATTGAGCCTATAAACAAAGATTACTGCATCATTGTTTTAAGAAAGCCACTAAAAAGAAGATCAAAGAAGACATGGAAAAAAATGATCAAAGATTATCTGAAGAAACTACAAATAAAAAAGGATATAGCTCTTCATTGAGGAAAATGCTAAAAAAGAACTCATGTAAATAACCCCATTTTGTCATGATAAGGCTAGATTGATGATGATGGTGATGGAAGGTGAAGTAATGTATCAAATCTTACCAATATACTTGAGAAATAAAAATAACAATAAATTTACATGAGACATCATCTAAAACTCTTACTAATAGGGGTGAATCTATTAAGGACAATTGGGCCTACATAAATGGGTTATTGATAATATTGATAGAATAATAAATTTAGAACAATCTTGAAAAGGTGTTATACAGAAATTTTTAGAAAGACAATAAAATGAAGTACAAATTCGATTTTTTTTTAAATTTATTAGTAAAATATTAGATGTAATAGATATGATGGAATAGAATGTCTATATGGAACAATTTCAAAATTCATAAGAGAACCAATTAGTGAAGTAAAAATAAGATCATGCCATTTCTGAGTTAAATACAAAGATGAAACAATGAATAACATGACAACAAAATATGTCAAATATGTTTATTGCAAGTGGTGAAAGATGAGTAACATTTATGATTACAATGATGTGAAATAGATTGCTTTAGAAGAAAATGACAAATCTCTAGTCAACCTTTATATGAGTTATTCAAGTCACATGGTGCGACCCTGCCTTTGTGCCCTAGGCACAACACACATAATAGTAGCATGTGCAATAGCCTCCATAGTAGTACACTCAATAAGCATTCCACATGATTACACAGCCCACAGTGACACTATGGACCACACCAACAACATAGTGTGCTGCACAAACAACACAGCCCACTACACCCACACAAAGCCTAAATCAAGAATTCTAGTTGATTTAGACACTCACTAAAGAGGTCAAATGGCTTAAGGCCAACTCTTCTAATATGGTCCAAGTGATGGATGAAACACCATTAATTTTGGACCATCATGATTCTTTGGGTGTAAAGCCACGATGAATCGTACAAATGGTTTGACACCTCAGAAGTCCTAATGCCTACGAAGCTGCTGCTGAGCCTGCTTGCCACCCTCTGCAGCATAGTCAACATAACACCTAGCCATGAGGCTAGTTTACACGAAAGAGGTGATAGGGGTAGACCGTACAATCTAGCAAATTTTCTATCTCCTAGGATAACAAGCTTGCTACACTCTCTAGCTTGCCTAGCTTGACATATGACCTGGTTGATAGTCTACCTAAGGACCATGCTAGGAAATATCGAAGGTGTTTAGGATGGACTAAATAGTTTGGCAAGTTTTCTAACTACAAGACCTACTATGCTACACTATGCTGCATAGCATAGCAAGCCTTGTGGTGACTAATCAGACACCAAAGATGTAATTGACAATGATTTAGCCCTCCAAGATACCTGCCCTACTTCATCCTTGAAGCATGATTAGCATGATGCAAGAGAATGTGGCAAATTTCATCACAAATCATCTCTATTTGAGTGTTATGCTACACAATGTAGTAGGGTTTGAGTGTGATAATACTTTTGCTCAAATTTCCTTGACATAAGAAACATAATTGTCCATGCCTCAACCATCAAAAAATGCTTGTTCTGCTGCCACCCTATGACATGACCAACATCCCATGAAAAAATGTTTACAAAGTGAGTCAAAATTCATACCAAAATAGGTGCTACACTGTGCTATGCTACACAGCGTAGCACAGTGTAGCAGGGTTAGAATGCACGAAGGTCCTCCATTAAGTGGTTCTAGTAAAGGAATTATACTTAGCCATGCTTCAACCTCCAAGACTACCTATCCCACTTCACCCTCGGGTCTCAAGCAAAGTTTCTTAACAAAGCATTGTAGACCAAGCAAGAATTCATGTCACACTAGTTGCTATGCTATGCTATGCTACATAGCATAGCAAGGACACAAAGCCCAAAAGTGTCTCAAGGATGAGATTCACAAGTCCTAGGGCCTTTCAACATGAATAGTAGGGTTGCCAATTGTTGAAGTTGCTTGCCTAGCCAAGCCTCATAGGGGTATTTTTAGTTTTTGGGAAAGATTTGTCTCAAAAGTGGTTGCTACACTATGCTATGCTACACAATGTAGCATAGCGTAGCGTGTGGGCATACATGCTATGTCACTATGCTAGGCAACGTAAGCAATGTAACACTTGTAAATATGCATTAGGACATCTCCAGCAGCTCCAAAACTTGATTAGCAATGGTCATTTCTAGTCTAGCATCTTCTCGACAAACAAGATTAGTAGTTTGCTTTGTTTTGCACCCCCTTGTTGATTCCCAAAGTTGTCCCTATGCTTGACCCTACGCACAAAAGAAGGAAAGACATAGTCCTGGAGTGTAGGCTCCACTTTGCATTTGACATTAGCATTTTTTGTAAAAACATCATAGTTCCCTGGATTTTGGCACATGCAGTTTGAATGGTATGATCATAGCTTAACAGGTTTCACGACCAGCCTCATAACACTATAGCATAGCACATTAGCATAACATTGCAGTGTAGCACTACATGCCAATATGGCACATTCATAATTCATGCCATATGGAACCCAGGACACGTGGGGTCCAAACCATGTCTCTCTCCTACCTTTGGCTCTAGAAATACCCTAGCAAATAATGTTCAAAGGGTTGGCTTTTGAAGGTTGGATTTTTGACTTGACTTTCTTGCAATTGGAGATTGGCATTTTGGCATTTGGCTTTCTGGTGATTGGCTTTGACGAAGAGATTTGTAAGAAGAAGGTTGATGAATAGCAAATCCTTGCAACAACACCTCCTAAATCTCTCCTCAACCCAGCATAACAGCCTAGCAAGCACCAACTCATCAGTTCCTATTAGTAGGCCATCGGTAGTAGTCCAAGAGCTGTGACCATACCATTACGTTGTAAGCTATGCCTGTTTACTACTGCATACCATTTTTACACCTTTTTTAGCCAAACAAAGATCAAATCCCCTAATTTTGGGGTGGTGCATTCTCTCACTTAAGCTCATTTCATTTCATTTTACTATATTTTTCATCATTGTGTATTGGTTCATGTTTATTGCTCAGCTATATACTATGTTAAGCTTTTACTGTACTGTGTGCTACAGTTTTCTTCACCTTAATCTCCACGTGTAACATCTTTAAAACCATTGTTTATGAAAGGTTATTGTACACCATGTAAGTCCTTATCTAATCAACTAGACCATTCAGGGCACCCCATTTCCATTTTCTCCAACATGGCCCTCGCAAAGATCTGGGGTTAGGCTGTACGCCCGATAATCTCTCAATGTTCTAGCCACCAATGTTTTCGGCTGTAATAGTTTTTGGTGCTAGAAGGAGGGCTTGACTCATTTTCCATCTTCTTTGCTTCACGAGTAGACTTGGGTGCATTCTATACCCCACTACTAGTGCCCAGCTAGCATAGATGTGACACCCCAATGGTTGTCTATGCACTGGTTGGTACAGATCGACCCCAGTCGACGATTCCTTTGGAACCTTGTGGGATGGAAGCCCCAAAATTGTCCACTGCGTTACGCTGGTTGCATCCTATGCAACGTAGCAACCTTGTTAGTGTAGTAGTTTCTACACTGTCCACTGCATTACACTATCTACTACGTTACAATGTCCACTGCATTACGCTATCTGTTGTGTTACGTTATCCACTATGTTACGCCATACACCATGATATGCTACCCATTATGTTACGCTGCCTACATCCTATGTGGCATAGCAACCCTATTTGTGTTGTAGTCTTGCTCATTGTAGCAAGCTTAATAGTGAGGAAAATTAGTTTCCAAGACTTCCAAGCATACCCAGTTTCAGCCTAGCTCCTTTACAATTTTAAACTATAACTGCTTAGCGTGAAAATGTGTTGTTTACAACTATTTCTTACACACATTTCTCTTGTTGGTACCTTTTTCATAACAAAAAGGATGAATCCAGCAACCACTTCCATTTCCACCTCAAACTTAGAGGTATCCTACTCTCTCTAACACATGGCAGGTCCTAAGCGATCGCCTAGCCTAGTGCTAGTATAGTGGCAGTCCCTTAGATTACAACACTAATAGCCCGAATTTCTACCCCAAGAAGAAGAGTGATACAATTTCCTATGTGTAGAAATGCAAGTGAATATACCATTAGACCATCATGAATTCGAAGAGAAATGCAACTTTGAGTCCATCCATTGGAATGGGAGGGAGTTCATTCCCACTCCTGATACCACTATACCATTGACCAAAGTGTATCAATGGGTGATAAACCAACTGGTGCAATTAAGTAGGTCAAGAGAATGGGACATATCATCCCACTATGATGAACCGTATTAGGATGGGTAAGAGGAGTTGGACTCCCACTCAGAAGGTGGTGGCTCAATCTACATCACAGTTGGCCCTTCTGCCTTTGTCCTTCAATAACACCAACCCCTATCTTCTACCTCCTTTGCCATTGTCACAACGCTACCACTATCCAAACTCTCTTTGTTGATGGGCAGTCATGCAACATTTTCAACATATCAACACGTAGGCCCCTCAACTTCATTACCAATTACCCTTTCTTCCCAATCTGTCTAGGTACCACACTCAACATCTGTGACATCTACAATGCCACACATGCACACTATGCCTACGTCACAACTGCACATGACTTCCACTTCTATCCCTTCATCTATACCTATCCCACCACTAGTAGTATGCCCAACCTCAATTACGTGGTGGATGGTAATGACTGCTCTCCCTACCACCCAACTATCTCAAATGTCACACTATGTGTAGCCCCAAGCGTATCAAGTTCCACATGTAGTGTAGCTAAGCATAGGGCTATGGGCTATTCCACCAACTGGGTAGGTAAGTATCCCTATGGTGCCACCAACAGTAGCTACACCAATAGCACCACCCATTGGGTGGTGGACCACTTAGGTGACACCACCTACAGGAGCTATTCCAATGGCTTCCCCCATGGGACTGGTGGCCATACTAATAGCACCACTGATGGTGGTTGCTCTAACAACCCCACAACCCCCAGTGACACCCCTAGGCCTAGACCAAGCTTTCTAGCTCATCTAGACTCTTACAAATGAAATTAAATAGCTTAAAGCTGCTAGCTTAGAAATAGTCCAGGTCATGGACTTCTATTAGGATGACCCAATTAGTCTAATTGTTCTTGTGCTAATATTGTCTCTTGGGGCGCAACTACCCTAGTTCACAAAATACAATGGAGAGGATGACCCGAATGCCCACCTTGTTACCTTCAGGACTAAATCCCTGCTGTTACAGCCATGGCCTCATGCTATCATTCATGTATTTGCCATGTCCTTGAAAGGTAAATCCTTAGATTCATATGACATGCTTTCCCATGCCTCAATATCAACATTGGAGGAACTATTAAGCTAGTTTGTGACCCACTTTAAGTATAACCTGAAGCTGGAAGTCACTTTGGATCAACTTATGAGTGTTAAACAAGAGCCACTAAAGTTTGTGCAAATGTTCATACAATGATGGAGCACTACCCTAAATGAAATTCATGAACCGATCGCTGAGGCCCATCTACCAACCATTTTTAAAGGTGTTGTAAATGATTTCATTAAATCCAAGCTATACTACTTGGCTCCACGTTCCCTTAGTCAAGCGTTCACTCAAACTAACAATATCCAAGATGCAATGGAAGCTAGCAGGGACCTAGCCTATGTAGCATACAAAAATACACACACAAAGAAGGACAAGGAGAGAGGCAAAGCCACGATGACCACAGTGGCCATTGTAGCCCAAGAAACCAACAAGGGTAAACAGAGGGACAAGGCATCTAAAACTCATGCCACACCTAACACAACACCTAGCCCTAGCAACACTAGCCAAACTTCAATGTTAGCAACCATCGTCCAAACTTTGGCAAGGCTAAATTTTGAGTGCAAGGACCATTCAAAATATACTCCCTTACCAATCAAGTCATCTGAGCTTCTAAAATAATTGCTAGGAGCTGGGAGCATTCAACATAAATGAATGTTAGAGGAGGCTCTTAAACAGCCTCAAAGGTACTGTGAAGTCCTTCGTGACCCCTCTGTGGCTACGCCTAATGACCCACTAGTACCTAAGAACTTTAGACTAGAGTGCTTTTGTGATTATCATCAAGTGTATGGGCATGACACAGATTATTTCATGGCACTAAAAGATGATATTCAATGAATGATCAATCAAGGTAAGTTGGTGTTAGATGAGAGTAATCCTATCTAACCCAAAAACCAATTGATGCATGTTTACAAAGACCCTTTAAACACCAACAACATAGGTTACACTATCAATGCCATTGGCATTAATGACAATGTAGACTCGCAACATGAGTCATTTGTGGTTTGTGTACCTCCTCGTAACCCTGCAATTTTGACAACAACCAATTCGCAAATCCCTTTTGTCATTAAAGTTCCTCCTCAAACATCAATCCCACTTTTTGTGCTTAAGACTACATCGCCTGCTACAAGAACAACTCAAGAACCTTTTGTTATCAAGGTGCCCAAGCATATGACTCCCTCTACAAGCCAAGGTCCAATGATAGGAACTACATCACAACATTCCCATTCGAGGAAATGTGAAGAGTGCCTAGCAAATAGGTTGGCTAGAGAACATACTGCATTGGGTCCGCCTAAGCCCACCCCTCTATTGGCCATGCCCATGACTTCATCATCGTAGGTTATGGGTAGCACACAACAATGGCCCTCTGAGCCAACAAAACTTGCCATTCAATCTAAACCCACTCCTCTATAGGAGATTTTCCTTTTACGATGCATAGAAGAAGCAAACATGAGCAAACAACCAGATAATGGACAAGATTTCCTAGATGTGCTTTGGCAAGTTAAACAAGCTTTGAAGCAAAAGAATATAACATTAAGCTTATATGACTTAATCATGACCTCTATTGTTCATCGTGAGGCCTTGGTTCACATGTTAGCATCCATTCCTGTTAACAAAAACATGCCAGCTGAGGAGAAAGCTATCCATGTGGTTATGCTACCCCCCTTGGCTGAAAAACCACGACCACCCCAATTAACATTTCGAGACAAGGCCATTAAGGATGACCCTAAAAAGGGTCAAGTGGCTATTGCACCCATGTTTATCATGATTTGGGTGGGTCAATGACAGGGCTTCCACTAACATGATCCTATTTCCCATTGTTGACAAGTTGGACCTGGTAGACTAAATCAAATCCATAGTAACTTCCTACCTAAAATCATTTAATGGAGCATGTGTTGTAGTCAAAGGCACTATTAACATCAACTTTGTGGTGGGGGACCAGTTTCCCACTAGCATGAAATTCATTGTGGTGGAGGAGATGCCTAGGTTCAACTTGATCTTGGGGAGATCATGGTTAGCCCAATTAAGAGCAATCTCCTCGCCTTTACACCAAGAAATCCACCTAGCCTACATGGGTAGAGAAGTGGCGATCTTTGGTGATGAAACAACCCCTTGAGCTATAAATAATATAGACATAGAATAATAGTTAGAGATAGAACTCTTTGGAAATCCATCACCCATCCACAATGAAGCCCCATGTTCAACAAATGAGCTGCCCAAAACTACCAACTTAGACCAAGAAACCACTTGGGCTGAGTTGCCTTTCCAAATAGTAAACAACATAATAGAGGAATATCATCACAAAGCTTCATGGCCATATGCTTTTCCTAGTGCACAATGGATTAGGAAATAATTGTGTAATTAAAGACTACCTCTAATTCACTTCCATGAATGCTTGGCCATAATACTCTTGTTCTTTTTGATTTCACATTATGTTCACTATTTCCGTTACATCCATTGTTTGAATTATGACCATTTTTCATATTAAGTATGTTAGCATGGCCTATAATGGCCTTAAATTATCACCATGGCCTACTAAGGCCTAAAATTGGCAACCAACCCTTGGAAGTTACATTGAAATGACCCGAAATGGCCTTAAACTATTGCATGGCCCAAAATGGCCTTAAACTAAAACAAGGGGCCCACAAGCAACCCAAGCACATTAATAAAACATTAACCAAAAGAAATGCAATAATTATTTCACTTTTTACTCTTCATTAAATTTGAGTCCATACAATAAGGCTTACAAAAAATAAAATACAAAAAATAAAATAAAATCTTTTGCCGCCATGCTACAAGTCTTTGCTAACATCTTCATCTCTTGCTCCACTAGGTCTTGCATCTTCATTTGGATCCTGCATAAAACAAAAAAAAATAATGAATCAAATTATGTTAAGGCTCTCATGAAGCAGACTACAATACAATAGAAAGTGGCTAACCTGAGATGGGCTTGCGTCCATCTCGGGGGGTATCTTGTCCATGCCAACTGCTAGATGCCATAGAATCTCCTCCTCAGTTAGGTTGGCCTAATCTTCCTTCCCTAGATCAACACTTGCTGCAAATTATCCCAACTCCATAGCCATCCATTTGGCTAGCCCTGGAGAAAAGGTGGTAGTAGTGGTCTCCTCGGAAGATAAGGTCATTTCTCTTTTAGGAGACTTGCTAACCACTACCTATTGCATAAATTTTTCATAGGCCCTAGTAGCATTAATGACATCAAGAAATAACTTATGGGTATGCAGCTCAACAGAAGCATCCTAGTATTTTCAATAGTAGGTAGTATGTTCCATTTTGTATATGTGCTTATGATTCTTTTGTGCTTGCCTCCATTCGTACACCTTGGCAATGTAGTCCTTCCAATCTTAGTTTTTCTAAGCCAATAAAACCATCTACAAGCATTGCTTAATAATCTCATGAGTAGCCTCGTTCTTACCCCGTATGGCTAACCAGTATCTTGCATAATCAATTACAGTCATACACCAGCTACCATCGAAGGTGTCACAAGCCATCAAAAATTCATTTCGTGATCGTAGATCCTCCAACTCAACTGCTTGACTAGCTTTCTCCTTTTCCAACTTCTAAACCCCCCTCCAAAGGTCCTCATTGATGCACCTACACTCCCACAAAAATTGTGCCAAGTAAAGTGCACATTTGCTTATTTCCTCATATACATTATGAGGCACCTTGGTCACCTCAAGTGGGAGTTCAGACACAACATCAACCTTGACCACCTATCTAGGATCCCACTTAAGATGAGAAGCTTTCAATCACACATGAAAAAGCATTAGTCATGGGATGATGGAAATAATGCAATAACTTTGAGATTCCAATGTTGTAATTTAAATGCACCTATTTCAAGATTAATCTACCTTAGATGGTCGATCATGTCATCAACCACCCCCTCCATAAAGGCAAATTTGTCTAGGGTCTCGGTCCATGGTTGGAGGCAGATCAAAGAAGAAGAATCAGGGGCTTTAATAGTTGTGTCCACTGCACAACAAAGCATGTTAGCTTAGCAAAGAAGAGGAAAGCCAAACTATAAATTAACATAAATGATAGTGCAAAGCTCCTACCCAACAAACCCTTAGGGGTGAGAGCGGGGAGATCACCCATTGACACATTGTCAGGCAAATGGTCAAACTCACCCGCATCAAAATGTAGCCCTTTCCATTCTAGCCTATTCAACAATGTAGCAGCATCTTCAACCATCATATGCCCCTTAGGTGCTAGGGCACACTTTGTAAAAGGATCATTGGTAGTAGGGGCCTCTTCTTCTATGATAGGGACCTCCTCCTCTACAATCGGGGCATCTTCTTCTTCTATAGCAAGGGCCCCCACCTAAGGGGCCAAAAATTCTTCTTCTTTTTCTATTAAACACATCTAAAGTAACTAGGCTAGTCTAACACAAAATGGAAGGGGTATCTAACGAGACAACTAAACATACTTACCAACTATGGGTTGCACTTTACGAACCTTGATTCATAACCTTCTACCTTTGTCTTCGCTGGTGTGTGGATCTTCTTCCACAAGACGAGATTTCTTACGTTGTAAATTTGATTTTATCATTTTAGTAACAAGACTTGCCCCCCTTAGCACATTGCCTATGTTAGTGAGAGGCACCTCTCCAATGTTGTCTAGTGCATAAAAGGGACATCCCATCCGATCCTTTGTCGTTATCAAAAGAGACTTCCCGATAGCTTCTAAGGGATCTTGGGATCAAGTGGTGTGGAACACTTGGTAGATCCACAGTTTGGATATCTGGGTGCAATCTTGCTACACCCAGATGTCATTCTCTCAGACCACCAAGAATTCCACAAACCGTCATAGGCAGGCTATGAAGAAGGCAAAGTGTACATTGAAACGGGCATCAAGCTTCTCACAAAGCTTAACCATTTCAGCCTGCAAGCCTTCAGAAATGTACTTGGCCCAATTATAGTAGGTCCCTTCTTCCATGACATCCCTCATGATCAAAGCCTACTCTACTCCAAAAAGTTTCCCTTGGGAGTGTAGCTTGGGGAAGGCATGAGCCCAAAAGATAGGGTAAACCTTTTGGGCTACCCCTAGTCTAACCTTATGCATATAAATCTCCTTTTGGTCCTTGCTTGTCCCTATCCATTCCTCTATATCCCCTTGATGGTTTACATCCTTGATAGTCTTATCTCCTATAGGTAGACCATCAGAGGGAACACTAAAAAGGTCTGCAAAAAGGCTATCAGTAATCTCAAACACCACCCTCACATTGTAAACTCGTGTGCGAAAGCGATCAGCCTTTTCTAAAAAGGAATCAACTAGGGAGAGCATTTCTATAGCCGGGACACTTGAATTTATAGCTAAAAATAAATCCATGAGCCTATCCTCTTGAACATTATGAACAAGGATGGCTGGGGCCCCATTGCATAGCCAACGTTATGTCTCGTCCACCTCCCATATTTAAAGAAGAGGTTGGTTTCATCATATTCGGAGGTGATTACTGTAACCTCTTGGGATTCACTTTCTATTGCAATAATCAACGAAAAAATTAACAAAAGGCAAAAACAAAATCAATCACTTGAACACATAAAAAAATGCATAATCTAATACACTGGGTGTGAATGGCATGGGAAATGGTGGAATTTGTACTAGAATGTCTTCTACGGTAAGTGCTCGATGGGATGCCCATTCGCTATCCAACTATCCAAGTTCTTCATATTTCATATAGAAATTGGCATACTTGGTTGGATAGGTTCTAAAATTAGCCCCAAGTTATTCTATGACATTGGCATGCATGTTCCTGGCAGAAGAGAATTCATGCAAGGCCGTTTGGTCCAACGCCAATGTCCCCTCATGATCGTGAAGACCATCCTTATCAATTACAAAATTGGTAGCATACAGAATACAATAAGCATTTTTTAACTATGCAAGATAAATGATACAACATGCCTAAAACATATTCATAGGACTCACCCATCGACACAATAGATGGTCCAGGGTGGATTCTGGAAGAAAGTGTCCATGTGACGGGCAACGAACAATGTGTTGTATTGATGATAGCATTTAAATTTGAGCATGGCCCAAATCCAACACAAGCGTCTTAAGCCTCTCAAGCACTAATTTGAGCCTTCCACCCCTTCGCCTTCAATCGACCGATCAACCATAAACTTCAAAATCCCTTAGTTTGCCCCGAGCAATAACGTTTCAACAAGAACAGCGGCTGTCTCAATCAACAAGTGCGACCACACTATCACACTGAAGTGGTGAAGGAGGAACTCTAGGAACTCCCATGCACCTTCCCAAAACTAGACTATCTGATCCCCTACCCATGCATGGGGAGTGGGGACATTGGCCATGGGTGCACTCAGGCAGCACAAGACATCTACCAGCTCAAGCATGATCAGGGTGGGTTTCAACATGATCCTACATGACATAGCACAAAGTGTTAGTACAATGTTCAAGAGACAGTTACTCAATAGTGTAGCATAGCCTTTGGTATACAAGTTTTTTTAGAGTATGAAACAACATGTCCCTAACATAATGAAACAAGACCAAAAATTACATGCAGTGTAGTAGGGTGTTACATGCAGCGTAACATAGTAGGTACACCCTACATAGCGTAGTAGCTAGGTTACGCGTAGTGTAGCATAGCAAGTACACTCTAGCAAAGTGTAGGAGGTATGCCTTGCATAGCGTAGCATAGTAGGCACACCCTGTATAGCATAGCATAGTAGCTACACTTTTCACAAGAGTAGTAGTTATGTTACGTGTAGCATGGTTTGACGACCATACACCGTGCAGCATAGCGACGTAGCAAGTATGACAGGTATAACAATGTAACAAGCATAACAACATAGTAGGTACAACACTGTAACAAGCATAGTAGCATAGCGACTCTACCAGCATAGTAGCATAGCAAGCCTACCAGCATAGTAGCGTAGTAGTGTAATGGTGTAGCATAGTGACCACTGAAAATACAACAGTCTGACAATCACAATGTCAAAAATAACATGGCTTGAGAAAAATACATACAACGTTTCCATTACCCCAGCACTATCCTACTGCATGAAATATAATTTATAGTGTGCTACGCTATGCTAAATAGGTGCTACACTACCTAGAAACCTTGTAAACCAAAATTCACTTCATTAGTGCTACGCTACACTGAACGTGCACTACGCTGATCAGAACCCTTCAAACCCTCAAGGTGGTGCATCTCCCCTTCCCAACAATTATGGTTAGGGAAACACCATGTGCCAACCATAGCGTAGCAATTTCCTTAGCCGCTACAACCAAACCAACGATGGCCACAATGTAGCGGCTAAAGCGATAGCCAAGGCAATAACAATAGTTGCAAAGTAGTAATAGCGACAACCGTAGCAACCAAGACACAGTGACTATAGTAATAATCTAACTTGATAAATTACACAATGTGGGCAAAGGTAGTGTAGCGACTTACCAAGTGGATGGGGCCTCCTGCGACTCCTCAATGCATGCCCTAGGAAGACATCGTAGAGTACACTCCCCTTCATCTACATTGGCAAGTCCCTACTACCTACGTTCACTTCTACATGCCATCATCTTGCTAACAAACTTAGGTGTATCGACTGCTATGCTACGACCACTATGTTGTTTCTCAGGTCAACCATCCTACACTCAAGGTGTTACCTTTGATAGTGAAAGTAACAAGATTACCATAGGGTAATCCCCTATTTATAGCCTATGCAGTTAAAACACCTATCACTTTCTAGGGTGTTCCATGTCCCACACGTAACGTGGGACGTCTCACATCCCACATGTAATGCGAAACACCCTTGTCCCCTACAGCGTAGCATGGGTCTACTGTAGCATAGCATGGGTCCACTACAGTATAGCACACAATTGCAGCATGGTTCCACTAAAATTTTTACTTCATTTTTTTACAATGTGGCTTAGTTATGGTCCACTACGACCTTAAACTGGCAACTTACAATGTTGCATGGTTATGGTCTGCTACGATCTTAAACTGGCAACTCTAACTTACAACGTTGCATAGTTATAGTCCACTACCACATTAAAATGGCAATTTTAACATTCCATTTACATCTTCAAGCCAGTGGCGGTCTGCTAAGACCTTAAACTTGCAATTTCAACATACAATTTTGCATGGTTGTGGGCTACGACCTTAAACTGATGACCTTGACTTATGATTTTGTATGGTTGCGGTCTACTAAGACCTTAACTAGAAACTCTATAATGTTGCATCATTGCTTTGCATATATTCATTGCATGTCACCATTTTAAGCAGGTATCACTTAACTCCATTTGTTTGCTTATTATTGCAGGTTGCTTGGGAAATGACTACACATGATGATCTCTGTTCATCCTTAATTCTGACAGGGCCCCACGATAGGTTTACAAGACACTTGAATGTAGAGCTGGTAGACTTTGAACCATCCTCTTGTGACACCTACATAGCATCCTTAGAAATAACCCTAGACTGGCCCGAACACCTAGTCCAAGCTTTAGATTTAGAGGTTGAGGATGTAATCAAGGACCCTCTTATCGAACTCCTCGTGACTACATCCAAAGAGGAGGCAAGAACACTAAAAGTTAGCTTGTTACTAAAGTCACAAGTTAAACAAAGCATCTCTAGTATCCTCAATGATAATGCCAAAGTGTTTGCATGGTCATACGAAGATATGCCATGCTTAGACCCATGTATTATACAACACAATATCATACTAGACCCATGCATCAAGGTAGTCAAACAAAAAGCCTACAAGATCAATCTAGATATCACATTAGTTGTACATAGTGAAATCACTAACCGCTACTAGGTTGGGTTCATTCGAGTGATTGATTATTTGGAATGGGTGTCAAACATTGTTGTTGTTTCTAAGAAAATAGGAGGTATACGAAGTTGTATAGACTTCTGGGATCTGAATAAGGCACCGATTAAGGATGACTTTCCATTACCTAGCATTGACCAACCCATCGATACTACAGTTGGTCACGCCTTACTATTTTTTATGGATGGGTTTTCAGGCTATAACCAAATCCACATAAACTTGGAACATCAGCTAGCAACTACTTTCATGACCCCTTGGGGAACATTCTACTACACAATGATGCCCTTTGGGCTAAAGAATGTAGGAGCAACATACCAATGGGTGATGACCTACATCTTTAGTAATTACCTTTTAGAGAAGCTAAAGGATTACGTGGATGATATATTTCCATTAAGTTTGAAAAGGCTACTGACCATGCAAATGACCTAAACTTGGTCCTTCAGCATTGTCATAGGTATGAACTTCATCTCAACCCCATAAAATCTATTTTTAGAGTCAAAACTAAATGCATGTTAGGCTTTGTAGTGTCAGAAATGGGGATACGTGTAGATCCCGATAAGGTTAAAGCTATTGTTAACTTAGCACCACCTACAAACCTTAAGGAGTTGCATGGGTTACAGGGCAGAGTCCAATTCATAAGAAGATTTATTGCAAGGTTAACTGATAAGTTGCACCTAATGCAACACTTGCTTACAAAAGTTGTCAACTTTGAATGGACTAACCAATGTCAAGAGGTCCTTGATAGCCTAAAGAAAGAGCTTACCCATCTTCCTACTATTTACCCTCCCCAGAGAGACAAGCCATTTTACATCTAACTTGTCATCTCAAACATGTCTATCGCTACCTTGCTTTGCCAAAAGAGGAACAACGGTTCTGAAATCCCCGTCTATTACCTGATTCATGCCTTGATAGCCTATGAAGCTAAATACAACAAAGTAGAGAAAAATTGTCTTACTTTAGTATTTGTACATAAGAAATGGAGGCATTACTTGTTTTGTAGCTAAGTAAACATCATTTGCAAGAATAACATACTTCAGGCTATTACAACCAACATATATGAAAGTAGTAGGATAGCCCAATGCAAGGCCATAACCGTGGAATTTGACCTACACTATGTAGCACAACCATCGATAAAAGGTCAAGCGATAGCTACATAGCTTGCAGCCTTACCTACCAATGACAAGGCAATGATAGAACCTAAGTTCCCAAATGAACATTCTAACAACATAAGCCCAATACCAACAAACTTCAAAGCCATTCCCCACTTTGACAAGTCTTCAACTACACAAAGTAGTAGTGTCGCTACTATTCTCACATTCCCCTTTGGGGATATCTGACCTTTCACATATCACTTCACATTCCTTTGCACAAATAATGTGGCGGAATATGAGGGTCTCGTTAGGGGCATCCTAGCAGCCCAAGAGTTGGGGATCCAAAGCTTAGTAATTCGAGGTGACTCACAACTAGTTGTTAACTAGGTAATAGAGGTATACACTTACAAAGCATAGCATCTACAACCTTACTATGATTTGGCCAAGTACTTGCTAAAGTAGTTCACAACCTTAGATGTTCAACATGTACCCCACAATGAAAACACAATAGTAGACGCATGAGCCACATTAGTGCTAAATGTGCCATCACATATGTTTTCTACCTTGCCTGCTTTGATAGTGGAATGCACTGATCCCATAATTCACATAGTACACATTGCATCTGTAAGTGCAACGCATACTCAAGAATGGTATGACAACATTAAAGCATACCTCCAACATGGTGAACCCCCACACAACTTGACACCCACCCAAAGGAATGCACTAAAAAAGCGAGCGGCAATATGTCCTCATAGGAGACAACACTTTATCCAGACACTCTTATGATGGGATATTGCTAGCTTATGTTAGTGGGGACAAAGCACAAAAGATTGTTGATTGAGTCCATGGGGGATTATGTGGAGGGCACATAGCTCCCAAGGCTATGGCAACAAAAATCAAATATCTAGGCTACTAATGGCCTTACATGGAACATGATTGCATTGCTAAAGTAAGGACATGTGATGTATGTCAACGCCATGAAAAATTTATACACGTATCACCTACTAAATTACATACCACATAGATCACATGGCCTTTCCAACGTTGGGGACTAGATATCATAGGACCCATTACACCTAAGTCTTCTACAGGGCATAGTTTCATTATTATCATGATTAAATACTTTATAAATTTGGTAGAGGCTATTCCCTTTAGAAAGATCATGTCCCAATAGGTTTCCAACTTTATTTTGGACAATATAGTGACACAATTTGGCCTTCTCATGACTATTGTTACTGACAATAGGCCACAATTCAGTAGTGCAAAAAACCAAATCCTTTTGCAAAAATCCTAGTATCAAACATTCTTTCTCATTGCCATACTATCCCTAGGCAAACGATCAAGCAGAGGCAACCAACAAAGTCATCAACCTTTTGAAAAGGATACTTAGTAGCAGCAAGAGGCAATGGCATGAGGAAATCCTCTACGTGCTTTGGGCTTATCACACAACATGTAGGATGGCTACAGGTAAGACCCCGTATAGTCTTGTATACAGATCTGAAGTCGTGTTACCTCTTGAATTACAAGTCCCATCACTTCAAATGATCCTTTCAAACATTGTGGGTGAGGTTTAAAATAATGAGTCAAGGATCATTAATCTTGACTTCATAGAGAAGGAGTGCACCCAAACACTTAACTACAGCGAATGGTACCAAGACAAGCAATAGTAGAAACATCACTGTAATCTACACCAACGATCGATCAAAAAGGGGAACTTAGTCCTCAAGGCCATCCATGAACTCATGAGCAAGTTCTCAGCCAACTAGGAAGGCCCCTTTGTAGTCACAAAATCATATCAAAATGGGGCATTCAAGCTAGCTGATGTAGATGGCAACGAATTCTTGAATCTGGTCAACCATTTGTACCTAAAGGCATACTATGCTTAACATGCAGGATTACACCAAACGTGAAGCAAGGTAAGCATATAGTCCACTATGACTATAAACTGGCACAACTCATCCACTACGACATAAAACTAGCATAGAATATCTGCTATGATGATAAAATGGCACAACACATCCTTGGACCACAACATAAAACTCAGACCCATATCATGATTTGCTATGACCTTAAACTAGCCATCCCCCATCCACTACGATGTTAAACTAGCACAGTGGTCTGCTGGGACCTTAAACTAGCATAGTGGTCTGCTGGGATCTTAAACTAGCACATCAGTCTACTGGGACCTTAAACTAGTACATCCAATGGTCTACCAAGACCTTAAACTGGGTTTGTAGTGCAATATTTCCTAACTCACACATGTGACCTTGTGAACAAGCGAGTGTGCACATCTTCAAGCTTCCTAGACAACATAGGCTGGGATGTTGTAGTTCCATAATGAAGTTCACATCATGAAGGAAAAACCCTCTAGGACACATGTAATGTCATCATCCCTGGCATCTTTTTGATCTTTCAAAGGTTTCGTTTGACATCTTGTTGACCTTATGGAGCTACCACTACCAATGCTAATCATCTTGGTTGTAGCTCTTGTCATTAGCACCTACTGCTGGAGTCCGAGCACTATTGTGGCCTACCCACAATGCTACCATCCTCCAACCTTCACCATCCTCAAAGTTCAAAAAAGCATTCAGCTATTAGGTTTCTCACCTTGTAACTAGATTTCATGATGGTTGCCTTTGACAAGGATTCCGAAGCACCTACATCATCATCACTCCTAGCCTCTTCAGTGCTCATTTCTGGCAAGGCTGCTAAAACCTTCTAGCTTGTCACTGCCAAAACCTACGCTAGCCTTCCTACTCTAGACATCATGCACGTCAAATACAATACTTGCCACCCTAGCAGCATCCCAAGCAAGCAAGACTTTTCCCCCACCTCACACGATAGTTTCCTCTCTGTTGTGTTTATAGGATAAAAGCCAAGGTGGCATCGTTTAGGGATGCATTCCACCACGAGAGTGAGACACTACATTATTCTAAAGTATCCACTTCGATTAGCCTAGCTACTTGAGAGTGCATATCCCACTCTCCCTTTGGCCAACTTAATCTCCATTCGCTATACTTGCAATTTTTGATATCTTCTTCACAAGCTTTCCAAATGCACATAAAGCCCTCTCTCATGCCCAACCACTAAGCCCATGATGGACGTAATGCAACTCATCCCATGGGAAGCCTTTGTAGGTAGGTCAAAGCCCCACATGGACATAACACAACTCATCCCAAGGAGGAGACACCTATCCTACAACGATGACAAGCTTACCGTTGAATGAACATGGGCTCCCAAAAAAAACAAGTGCCTAAAACAAATGGCACGATAGCTGCTTTGTAATCGTTTCAACTATAGATTGACCATCTCTAAACACTCTGGTGAGAAGGTCAAGATCCAAAAAGAAAGACACCCATGTGTGCTGACTCCCTCATGAGCATTCCGATGAGGGATCACACTATGGCAATAGTCTTCATGGCATCACATTCTATATTAATCTCTTCCCTAACCTTGTTTCCTCAAATCTATCCCTTACCCCTATCTTATATCACTCACTAGGTACTCTCAAACATAGCGAAGCATCATCCAAGTGGGCACTGAAGAGTGATGTTGGGATCTTGTTCTTCATGGTGGTTCATATTCTTTATGAACATCTCTTGGGTAGATCCTCTAGACATCAACAAAGAGGGGCCATTGAAACACCATCAATTTTGGGCCATCATGTTTCTTTGGGTATAAAGCCATGATGAACTGCATAAATGGTTCAGCACCCTAAAAGTCCTAATGCCTATGAAGCCACTATCGAGCCTGCCTACCAGCCTCTCCAGCACAGTTAATGCAACACCTAGCCATAAGGCTAGTTTGCACGAAACAGGCACTAGGGGTAAATAGTATAGTTTGACCAATTTTCTATCTCCCACGCTAACAATCTTGCTACACTCTCTAGCTTGCCCAGCTTGACATATGACTCGGTTGATGGTCTACCTAGGGACCATGGTAGGAGCTATCGAAGGTGTTTAGGATGGACTAAATAGTTCGGTAAGGTTTCTAACTATGAGACCTACTATGCTACACTATGCTGCATAGCATAGAAGGCCTTGTGGTGACTAATTAGACATTAAAGATGCAGTTGACAATGATTTAACCCTCCAGGATACCTACCCCACTTCATCCTTGAAGCATGATCAACATGATGCAAGAGAATGTGGCAAATTTCATTACAAATCATCTCCATTTAACTACTACGCTATGCTATGCTACACAGCGTAGCACAACATAGCAGGGTTCGAGTGCAACAATACTTCCGCTTATATTCCCTTGACATAGGAAACATAATTGACCATGCCTTGACCATCAAAAATTCTTGTTCTGCTTCCACCCCAGGACATGATTGACTTCCCATGCCAAAACATTTGCAAAGTGAGTCAAAATTTAAACCAAACTAGGTGCTACATTGTGCTACACTGCATAGTGTAGCACAGCGTAGCAAGGTCAAAATGCATGAAGGTCCTCTGTCAAGTGGTTCTAGCAAAGGAATTACACTTGGTCATGCTCCGATCTCCAAGACTATCTATCCCACTTCATCCTTGGGTCCCAAGTAAAGTTTCTTGACAAAGCATTGCAAACCAAGCAGGAATCCATGTCACACTAGTTGCTACATTGTGCTACGCTACACAGCATAGCACAATGTAGCAAGGACACAAAGCCCAAAAGTGTTCAAATGATGAGATCTGTAGGTCCTAGGGCCTTTCAACATGAAAAGTAGGATTGCCAATTGTTGAAGTTGCTTGCCTAGCTAAGACTCATAGGGGTATTTGTGGTTTTTAGGTAAGATTTGTCTCAAAATTGGTTACTACGCTACACTACACTACATAGCATAGCACAATGTAGCATGTGGGCATTCACGCTATGCGGTACGCTGGGCAATGTAAGTAGCATAACACTTGTAAAAATGCATCAAGACATCCCTAGTAGCCCTAGAACTTAGTTTGTAGTGATCATTTCTACTCTAGCATCTTCTTGACAGACAAGATCAGTAGTTTGCTTTGTTTTTCACCCCCTGTTGATTCCCAAAGTTGTCCCTATGCTTGACCCTACTCACAAGAGAAGGGAAGACGTAGTCCTAGAGTGTAGGATCCACTTTGCATTTGACATTAGCATTTTTTATAAAAGCATGGTAGTTCCCTAGATTTTGGCACATGTAGTTTGAAAGGTATGGTCACAGCTTAACAGGTTTCATGACTATCCTCGTAACACTACAGCGTAGCACATCAACGTAACACTATAGCGTAGCACTACACACTAATATGGCATATTCACAATTTTTGCCATGTGGAACCCAGGACACATGGTGTCCAAACCACATTTCTCTCCTGCCCTTAGCTCTATAAATACCCCAACAAACAATGTTCAAAGTGTTGGGTTTTAAAGGTTGGCTTTCTGACTTGGCTTTCTTGCAATAGGAGATTGGCATTCTGGCAATTAGCTTTCTGGCGAATGGCTTTGGTGAAGATATTTACAAGAAAAAGGTTGATGAATAGAAAATCCTTGCAGCAACACCTCCTAGATCTCTCCTCAACCTAGTGTAATAGCCTAGCAAGCACCAGCTCATTAGTTCCTATTAGTAGGCCATTGGTAGCAGTCTAGGAGCTATGACCATACCATTATGTTGTAAGTTGTGCCTATCCAATACTGCACACCAGTTGTACACCTTCTTCAGCAAAACAAAGATTAAATCCCTAGATTTTGAGGTGGTGCATTCTCTCACTTATGCTCATTTCATTTCATTTCATTTCATTTTACTATATTTTGCATCATTGTGTATCAATTCATGTTTATTCCTTAGCTATATACTCTATTAAGCTTTTACTCTTCTATGTGCTATGGTTTTCTTCACCATAATCTCCACACATAAATCTTTAAAATCATTGTTTACAAAAGGTTATTGTACACCATGTAAGTCCCTGTCTAATCGACTAGACCATTCAGGGCACCCTATTTCTATTTTCTCCAACATAGCCCTCGCACAGATCTGGGTTTAGGCTTTACATCCAGTAACCTCTTGATGTTCCAGCCACTAACGTTTTCAGCTGTAATAATGGACTTCTATTAGGATGACCCTATTAGTCCTATTTTTCCATCACTAACCCTACCTCTTGGCATCCAACTTCTCTAGTTCACCAAATATAATGGTGAAGGGGACCCCAACACCCATCTAATAACCTTCTGGTCTAAGTGCCTTTTGTTATAAACATGGCCACATGTAATCATTTTTGTGTTTACCATGTCCTTGACTAGCAAGGTGCTAGATTGGTACCACATGCTCCCCAGAGCCTCCATATCTTTGTTGGAGGATTTTCTTAGCCAATTTATCACTCACTTCAAGTACAATTTGAAGCCTAAGATGATCCTAGATCAACTCATGTAGATCAAGCATAGCCACTTAGAGCTTGTTCAAAATTTCATCTAATAATGGAGTGATGCACTTAACGAAATCTATGATCCTATCACAAAAACCCACATACTAGCCATTTTCAATGACATAGTGAATGACTTCATCAAGTCAAAGCTACAGTACCTTGCCTTACACTCCCTGAGCTAAGAATTCCCTCAAATGAAGAGCATTCAAGATGCGGCAAAAGCCAAGAAGGATCTAACCTACATGGCCTACAGGAATGCACATGTGAAGAAAGACAAGAAGAAGGGAAAGGCAACAAAAATAGTTGCAGTGGTGGCCAATGAGGCTAAGTTGAACAACACCCAAGGTAACCAAAGCCCTAGCCAATAACAAGGCAATCGACTCTAGCACCGTAATGACCAACCAATTTACACCATTGGCAACTGCAAGGCAAGCTACCCCAAGGCCAAACTTTAAGCACAATGACCACTCAATGTATACACCATTGCCCATCAAGTCATTAGAACATTTGGGTTAGCTACTTAGTGTTGGGCACATCCAATACAAGCAAAGGTCTAAAGATGCTTGTAACATTACAACTACTACTACAAGCTCCTTAGGAACCCATCAATGGCTACACCAAATGAGCCTTCAATCCTTAAGCACTTTAGGTTGGATCGATTCTCCCATTACCATCAATACCCTGGCCATGACACAGACTTTTACATGGCTTTATGGGATGACATACAATGCATGACTAACTTAGGAAAATTGGTCCTTAATTTAACCAACCTAGTTCACCTTGAAAATAAATCAATGAAGGTTTACAAATATCCTCTCAATGTAAGTGGCATAGGCTATGTCATCAATGCCATCAACATTGATTATGACATAAAATGGGCAAGAGATCCATTTGTGGTTCATGTACCCTCTAATAACATTAAGGTCACCTTAGTGTCAACCAGTTCAAGGATTCCTTTTGTCATCAGATCACCACCTTAGGCACCCATGACACCCTTTGTGGTTAGGACCCCATAGCATGTTGCTTACAACAGTAAGCCATACACCCTTCATAATTAGGATGCCACAATATGCAAATCCATTGTCAAGTTCGGTGGTGGGGACTCCAACAGGCCTTGCTCATCCAAGGCCTCATCTTACATACAACACTAGGCAGTTGAGGTGGTAGCCTAAGAGGCCAAACAAGCACCTCATCAATCAAATGATGAGCAAACACATGATGCTAAGTCTACCTAAGCTAATCTTCTTGTCTACCATTCCTATGGCCACATCAGCCGTAACCATCACCGTAAGCAATCAACAACCAAGAACTAAGTTTCATAGGCACACAAAACAAAACAAGCCCAAATCTCCTTCCCATGAGATCTATCTTGTGGATCACATGAAGGAGATGAAGGCTAATAAGGCAACTAATACTAGTAAGTACTTTCTAGATGCATTGGCATAAGTCAAGCAAGCTTTGAAATAAAAAAAATACAACCTTGAGCTTGTATGACTTGGTGATGACCTCCTCCACTCACTACGAAGCACTAGTTCACGTGTTGGCCTCCATTCCTATCAAGGAGGACATCCCAATGGATGAACAAGCCATTCATGTTGTGATGCTTCCTCCTTCACCTCAAGAATCAGGTTCAATGCCTCTAGCGTTTTGTGATGAGGCAATCAAGGTCAATCCTAAAAAGGCTCAAGTCACCACTCCACTAATGTTTATAGCCATCCACGTAAGGCAATGCACACCTCCTAGCCTACACTAGGTTAGGAAGAAACTACATTTCTAAGGTATGCCCTCAGTTCAGTATGTACTAGATGCCTACCTGCCCCTAGTCTCCACATACCCCACTTGCCTTTTACTTATGTACTTACATTATGCATGGTTGCATGTGTTTCGCACCATTTACTTTGTTACGCATTTGTCCTTTTTGCTTATGCATTTTCATTTAGCTTTCTTATGCATTGAAATAAACATTAAAATACATAAAATTCAAAATTGTAATATATATATATATATATATATATACTACCACAACCTGCTATGGCCTAAAAATAGCAACATTTTTCTCCAACTTCATAGCTCACCACAACCTTAAACTAGCAAACTTTCTTGCAAAGCCATGACCTAAAAAGGCCTTAAACTAGGACATAGCTGTACCGACCGAAATCGTCGGTGCAAGGCTGGAACGTTACGAGCACCGAAAGATCTACGGACAAGCACAGTCGACCCTGCCTCCGCTTGAGGGCAAGCTGGAACGGACAAAGGCAGAGTGCCTTGAATGGTCCGCACGCGGATCAAACAAGGACTTCCCCAACGTTTGCCGCTACAACACGTTGGGTTATACGTAAACAAGGAACGTTAAATGT
>MNCI01009669.1:23924-82338 GCA_015680685.1 Gnetum montanum | reverse complement strand
TCGTAGTCTTCTGTGGGTCCCAGGGAACTTTTACTTGCTTGCTTTGACTTCGTTTGATGCTATTCTGAGGCTTTCAAGCTTGGTCATGCTGAGGACCAACATGACTTAGCTTAATTTCTGTCTTCAAGTGTTAGCCAAAATTTTTGTGGTGTTTCAATAGCCTACCATGGCCTTAAACTGGCACCTCATGACTTGCCATGATCCAAAACTAGCAACACTTTCTCTTTTATTCGTGGCCCAATATGGTCTTAAACTAGTAATTTCCATGGCTCAAAATAGCCTTAAACTAGAAATAGCCCTTTTGCCATGGCTATAAACTGGCATGGGGCCAACAAGGGGCCTAATTGCATCAACTAGTTGCATTATTTACATTAAACAATTAGCAAAATAAACATAAAGTTTCACATACAATCCTCATCGTAAAAGTTATAAGTTTTATTGTATTTACATTAGTAGGAGTACATAGCATGACCATGCAAAGGTTAAGCAATAGCCACACAACTAATAGCTTCACCAATAAAAAATCAAGCAACGATAGACCCAGCATTCCTAGATGAGCATGTTAGCAATATAAGCCAAATGCATGCCAACTTTGAGCTAATCTTACACTTTGATGGTGCTTGAACCTCTCAAGGGGGTAGTGCTACTACTATCATCATGCTTCCCTCTAGTGGGATCTAATCCTTTGCATATCGCTTTGCATTTCCTTACACTAACAATGTAGTGAAGCATGAGGGTTTCCTTAGAGGTCTTATAGCAATTCCTAACCTAGGAATCTGAAACATAGTAATCCAAGGTGGTTCAAAATTAGTCATCAACCAAGTTATAGAGGTTTATGCCTATAAACCACAACATTTACAACCTTATTGTGACTTGGCAAAGCACTTGCTCGAATGGTTTACAACTATAGATATCCAGCACATCCCCCGCAATGAGAACACTATTGCTAATGCATTAGCCATATTAGCCTTAAGCATTGCACCTAACATGCTTCATGCCTTGCCCACTTCAATAATGAATTGCACCAAGCCCATCATTCAAGTAATTGACATTGCATCCATAGCCACAACAAGCATAGCTCACGCACAAGAATGGTATGATGACATTAAGGCATACCTTCAACAAGGTGAGCCTCCGCAACATCTGACCACTGCCCAAAAGGATATAGTGCAAAAATGGTCATGCTAGCATGTCATTGTAGGTGATAGAATGCTTTTTCGCAAATCCTATCATGGCATACTATTGACCTATGTTAGCAACAATGAAGTGCAAACAATCATTAATCAAGTCCACAAGGGACTGTGCGGAGGCCACATAGCACCCAAGGCAATGGCATCAAAAATCATACACTTAGGCTACTATTAGCCTTACATGAAGTTAAATTGCATTTCCAAGGTTAAGCATGTGATATGTGTCAATGGCATGGCAGCTTAATGCATGTGCCACCCACTAAACTACACACCATACAAATCACATGGTCGTTCCAATGTTGGGGGTTGGATATCATAGGGCCCATCACGCCTAAGTCCTCTGTAGAACATAGGTTCATCATAACTGCAACTAAATACTTTACCAAATGGGTTGAAGCTATTTCCCTTAGGAAGACAACATCGCAACAACTTTGCAAATTTATCCTTCACAATATAGTGACCCAGTTTGGCCTACCCATGACAATTGTCACAAACAACAAGCCATAGTTTAGCAATCTAGAGACCAAAGCCTTCTGCAAATATCTCAACATTAATCATTTCTTCTTGTTGTCATACTACCTACAAGAAAATGGCTAGGCAAAGCCCACAAACAAGATCATTGTCAACCTTCTGAAGAAGATGCTTAGCAGCAACAAACAAAATGGAACAAGTAGCTAGTATATGTACTATGGGCCTACCGCACCATGCATAGAACAACAATAGGTAAGACACCATATGGCCTTGTGTATTGGTCTAAAGTCATTTTGCCTCTTGAATTGTAGGTCCCATCACTCCATGTCATCCTCTCAAGCTTCATTGTCAAGGTTTAGAATGACGAGTTGAGAATCATCAACCTCGACTCTATAGAGGAGAAACACATGCAAACACTTGAACACATCAAATGGTACCAAGAGAAGTAATGGCAAAAGCACCACCACAATTAGCATCAATGCCCAATCAAAATGGGGGACTTAGTCCTCAAGGCCATTTGTGAACCTGCAAACAAATTCTCAGCCTACTAGGAAAGGCCTTCTTGGTCACCAAGGCCTATGACAATGAAGCATTCAAGCTTGATGATCTAGATGGCAATGAATTTGCCAATCTGGTCAACCATTTCTACCTAAAGCCTTACTATGCCTAAGATGCATTGTCACATTAGTAAAAGTATGATGCACAGAGCATTCGCTATGATATTAAATTGGCATAGTAAGTTCTCTATGACTTTAAATTGGCATAGAGCATCCTTAAGCTACAACATTAAACTAGCATCCACAACACACCCGTCTACTACGATGTTAAACTAGCACAATAAGTCTGCTATGAATTTAAACTAGCATAGCTCATCCTTGCATTATGACATTAATCTAGCACAACATCCACCATCTGCTACGATGTTAAACTACCACACAGTAGTCTACTAAGACTATAAACTAGTGCAACACAATCTACTAGGACCTTACACTAGATCATGGTCTGCTATGACCTTAAACTAGCATAGCATGCAATCTACCAAGAGCTTAAACTAGGTTTGTAGTTTAGCACATAGAGCTCAACATGCACAGTTCTGTGGACAAATGAGTGTAAATATTTTTGATCCTCCATCATCTACCCACGCCTCTCAGGTGAGACAAGGTGAGATGTGGCAGTTCAAGAATGGAGTTCACGTTGTTAAGAGAAAAGCCTCTAGAACATTTGTAGTGTTACTACCCTTAGCATTTTGCTGATCCTCTGGAGATGCCCTCAACCATTTTGCTGACCTTCCGAAGTTACTACCACCATTGCCAGTTGTACCATCCATAGGCCACACCAATAGCATCATTGGTCTTGGGTATTTCATTATTGGTTAGAGCTCTCACTGTCAACACCACTCGTTGGAGTCCTAGCAGTACTATGGCCTAGCTACCATCCTCCAGCCCTCACCATTTCTTGGGCTTCGAAGCACGTTCAACATCCTGGCTCTCTGCCAATTTATTGGATTTCCAAGTTCTTGTCCTTGGTGTGGAGTCTTAGGCACCTACAACACCATCACCCTCAACCACCTTGTTGGCTTCTTTGGGGTGCTTGCTTCTAGTGTGGCTATTGGAGCTTTTGCAACTTTCTAGCTCAAGCACCTACACTGGCATTCCTACTTTGGCACTACAAGCTTTTGCAACTGGCCCAGCACTCATGGCACTTGTAGCACCCTTGCAACCAATAATTTGCTTTTATTTCACATGTTGTGTGGTTTTTTTCTTGTCTTCTCTGCATTGTGTTTGTAGGATGAAGCCCCAAAGGTGGTTGTTCAAAGATGCATTTCATCATAGCAGCAAGTCCCCACATTACTTTGATGTGCTTGGTTGGACTTGCCAAGCCACTTAAGAGTGCACATCCCTATTACCCCATCATAGCCTACTTGCATTTACCCCTTTACCTTACATTTTCCCACCTTCCCTACCAACTTCTCTGATGCACATGGCACCCTTCTTTCAATCAACTAGAGAACCCATGAAAAACGTAACACAACTCATCCCATGGTGAGCCTTTGTGGGTTGGTCAAAGCCTAAGCAAATGTAACACAACTCATCTCAGGGAGGAAACACCTATCCTCCAAATGTAATGTAATTACCTCGAAGTAAAGCCCATCAAATGGCACATAGTCCACTCAATGATGAGCATCTTGCAGCTAGCATTTTACAAAGGAAAAAATATAAAACTCAAAAAAAAAAAGCAAAGGAGGGTAAAACATGTCCCTGAGCAAAATCTAACAAAGCTACACTTTGGTAATCATTCCAACACTAAATTTGCATTAGCCTTCTCAAAATCACTTCAATGAGAGGCCAACATGTCAAGGGTAAGCCATTTTGGTACTGTGGGTGATGGCTCTTTTAGAAGCATTCCCATGAGAGGCCATCATTTTGGCAACAAGCCACCCTAGTGTCATGATCATGGTTAGCTGTGGTGACTCTGCATCTTGTAGCATGATATACCATTTGTATCTCACCCATCGTTTACTATCCCAAGTCAATTCCCTACATTCATTACCTGTAGCATGCCATTATCTTTAGCACTCTCAAGCCTGACAAAGCATCCTCTAACTAGGTACTGATGAGCAATGTTGGTACCACATCTATTGTGGTGTTTTGGGTTCTTTTTTGACCCCTCTCGGGCAACTCTAAACGTCGACAAAGAGGGGCCAATGAAACACCACCAAATTTGAGCAATAGCACGTTGACACCAAATTTTCCTTAGTGTTAGCATGAGGTAAATTTCTTTGTAAGTGTTTGGCCCATGATCCCACTATTAGGGTAATGATCTAGAGCATAGCTAGCATAGCATGTAGCACAAAACCAGGTTTGCAAAATTTTCTAAGTGTCAACAATAGTCACAAAAAATTATTTTAAGTGCCTTGCTATGCTCCCATTCCTCCTACTATGCTCTTGAATGTAGCAAGCATAGTAGCACTCTAGTAGCTAGTTTGCATGAGTGTCAAGCTAGAAGTTGTTAAGCTAGCTCAAAATGGAAGAAATAGTTTGGCAAATTTTCTAACTCCTAAGGTTACCTCTCCTACTATGCTCCAAAGCATAGCTATCATAGCAAGAATAAGGAATATAATTTTTACTAGATTTTTCTAAGTGTCCATGCTACACCCTATCCCCTTCTACTACACTCATGAGCATAGCAAGCATAGCAGTGCTGGACTCTAGTTTTTTGCAAAATTTGCCTAACTATTGGGGTAGGCTCTAGAGTGTAGCTAGCATAGCAACACGAAACTATCTCCAAAAGCTTCCAGAGCTCCAACACTCCTCTGGCAAGCAATATCAGCAATTTTCATTTCTTCTACACCCCTCGTTTGTCCCAAATTATACCTATGCTTGACCCCATTCAAAAGAGGGGAGAGCATAGTCCCAAAGCATAACCTCTAGATTGCATTATTTTGCACTGTTTGTAGGTACATTATGGTATTTTTTGAGTTTGGCACATGCAATCTTGGTAACCTAGTCATAGTCTAGCAATCTCTTGGGGTCCAATGGAGCATACCAAAGCATAGCACTTGTTACTCCAAGAGGAGCATAGCAGAGGTCAATGTAGCCCCACCTACCTCCTTTTCCACGTGGTGCTTAATCCACACTTCATGCTAACCCTAACCCTATAAATACCCCTACATTCCACACTCTAGGGTGGGCAAATTCAAGTAGCAATTGGCATTTTTGGTTGGCAATTTTACACCTGCTTGACAATTTGATGATCTTTGGCATTACACTAGCAAACTCAAGTACCGCTTGGTACCTGAGGCACCTTGAGCACCCTGCACATTGGAATGTATCAGTATCTTAGCAACACCTTTACATATCATTCAACATCATAGTGCACCACAACCTGTAGGACATCATGGCAGCCAACCTAGTAGGCACAGACTTCATAGTGGACATCAATCTTCACCCCAAGACACCCTAGAGACCATGGCTACACAACTACTGCACCTGTCTATACTCCATATACCTTCTCACCTCTCTTTTGTAATTGATATGCTCCCCATTTGGGGTGGTGATATTCTCTCTCTCTCAAACTCCTCTACATTTTCAAGCATTTATGATGCATTTTTCTTTGACATTTTAGCATTGCATTCACATCTCCTCACTACTTTACACATTTTTGCACATTTACACCATCATTCTCATACTAGGAAACCCCACTATTCCTGGGCTTAGTCAACCCTAGTACTACCAAAAACACCACTAGAATGCTTAGCATTATTTGACAATGTTAGCACTTGCATTTTAGCTAACCACGCCACCCCCATTTGCACCCAATACCTTGGTTGTAGCTGATAAAGTCCCTATTCGATCAATAAGATCATCTAGGGCACTCCACCTCCATTTTCTAATAAGGCCCTCATGCGAAGGTGGGGTCAAGGTTGTACGCCTGTGAACCCCTCAGTGTTCCAGCTACCGACATTTTTAGTTGCGACATCTACTGAACACTACCACCTTAAAATGTTTCTTGAGATAACCAGTGGAAAGCAAGCATATGATTTGTTTATGTAGAGTACAGTCATGAATGACTCTCCTATAAGGGAGATCATCACCTCCTTCGAATAGGCCTACATTTTTTATGGAGCCACCTGCATGGACCATCATGAATAAAGGTAAGACCCTTGTAGGTATTAACTTTGGCGAGGAGGACGGGACACAACTTTCTAAGGTAGAGATCCTTTGCCACTTGGAGGCTGGCCTTGGAAAGTTACCTTCAAAACTCACCAATGCAGGACCCTCTTAAGTTAGTTGGTTTTTATATTTTAAGTTAGCTCATATAGTGCATATTTACTTACTAATTGCAAGCATTTGTTAATAGTTGTGGTAGGTACCAAGTGATGTTGCAAGCCCTAGTGACCTGATGAAGGAAGCTGAACTTCTACCTCCACCTAGCACCATTGGTTAAGCAAAGCATGACCAAATGCACCTCCCACTAGGCCTTTTTCCTTTTTTTGCTATGTTCTTGCTATGTGATGCTATTCATGCTATGTACTACTATGCATATTACATTTGATGGATGATTATTTGTTGTGTATCATTTGCTATGCACTTGCTATGCTTATAATGTAACATGATGAACTAATGTGCTAACTTAGGATTGTGCAACAATAGTGGTACTTGGCCATTATGGATCCCATGCTAGTTTAGGTCCATAGCAGAAGGGCCGATGCTAGTTTTTCGCCATTTCAGGCCATGGCATTACTAGCTTAAGGCCATTTCAGGCCATTACAAGGGGATTGAAGGTAATAGTTTAAGGCCATTATGGGCTATAGTGGTAGTTTAGGACCATTTCAAGCCACAGCTATTGCTAGTTTAGGGTCATTTCAGGCCATAATGATTGCTAATTTAGGGCCATTCTAGACCACAGCAATTGCTAGTTTAAGACCATTCTAGGCCAAGGTGATAGCAGTAGTTTTAGGCCATTCTGGGCCATGTGTCACCAATTTAAAGCCATAGCAGCCCGCAATGGTAGTTTAGGGTTATTCCAGCCCACAGCAATTATTAGTTAGGGCCATTCCAGGCCACAACGATTGCTAGTTTAAGGTCATTTTAGGCCACAACAATTGCTAGTTTAAGGCCATTCTAGGTCGTACATCGCCAGTTTAAGGCCATAGCAGGCCATCTATTGCTATCTCTCTTTTTGATGACTTTTGCATTTATGATTTTTATGTACTTTGATGTTTTTCGTGAATTAACCTAATAATTATGAGTGTAAGCTAACCAAGCTAATGTGTAAACTAAGCAGGTAAATGCATAAAAAAAGTAAACAAATGCATAAACAAAGTGAAACGATGTGTAATCTAAGTAATCAAGCTAAACGTAGATATGTAAACAAATGCAGTGTAAGTGAAAGGTAAAATAGATGGTGTGTATAAGTGAAGGGTAGGTAGGCACCTAGTGCATTTCAGGCTAAAGGGGTACCTTAGTTGTGCAGTTACTTCCTAATCCAATGTGGGTTAAGAGGTGCATAGGGCCTAGATTACACTATTGAATAGTCTCCTTGACCCTCACTTGCTATGTTGAAGGGCAATTTTGCCTAAAGGACATCCTCTGATAGGTCACTAGCTTCTTCTATCTTTTTAGGTGTGTCTACCTCATGTGTTTCATTGTCTTCCATAGGTGTGTCATTAGGAAATTCAATCTCCAACCCTTACTCCATATCTACATTGTTGATGGCCAGAGTGGTAGTGTTATCACCATGGATGATAACTTCACCACCTTCATACTAAATATGGATCTCCTAATGAATTAGAGAGGAGATGGCTCATAATTGGGCTAACTAAGGCCTACCTAGTATCATGTTAAAACCTGGCATCTCCTCTATGATAATAAATTCTGTAGTGATGGGGAATTACTCCCCTACTATGACAGCTATGGTGACTGTGCCCTTGACAATGACATGTGACCCATTGAAGGATTTTAGACACATGGTTTTCATTGGCTTGACCTGGTCTATGAGGCCTAGCTTGTTAATGATGGTGTACGAAATAACGTTTATGGCTACCCTATCGTCAACATGCACTCTTCAAGTCTTGCATTGCCTGACATGTAGGGTGATGAACATGGGGGCTATTATGACCTTACCCTTCTTAGGGTTAACCTTAATTACTTCATCGTGAAATGCTAGGGATGTGGAACTTGATTCCTGGGGTGTGGGAGGTAACATCACTGCATGGATGGAATTCTCATCTGTAGTCCTCTGTGATAGGAATGAAGATCAACATCCACACCAATGCTTCACGATGGGCAGATGAGGTCATGATTAGGTCATACAAGATCAATGTTATGTTCTTCTATTTGAGTGCTTGCTTAACTTGGGCTAATGTGTCCATGAAGTCTTTTTCATTAGTTGCATTTTTGCTAGCTTTGATCTCTTCCATGTGTCCTAAGAGATGAATCTCTCATAGAGGTGAGCTAGGCGTGGTTGGCTTGGCCTACGATGGGGCCTCAATGCTTGGTTGTGATTTGCTAGTTGTGGCCTCCTCAGTTGTTTTGGCCATGGGGATCATAGATATAGGGACTAGCTTTAGGGGACCAAGTGCTCTTTGGTCTTGACATTGCCTAATCATCTACTCTACAAGATACTTGTTAGGCCTCCTATGTTGTCACCTAGGAAGTTTGCCCATGTTGCTAGTAGAGTCAGCTCTTGGATGGGAAGGGGCCCATGTGTTGTCCACTACCAAGCTTCTAATAGGTGAGGAGCCAACATGTTGTGGCACCCTAACAACAAAGGGTGGTTGGATAGTTGTTGTTGCAACATGTTGTGGAACCCTAACCATAAAGGGTGTTGTGGGTGCTTAAGGTGGCACTCTGACAATGAAAGTGGGCCTCGAATCTATAGGGGCTAAGGGAATCCTTGCGCTACTAGAGGGCACAGGAACTACGAATGGCTGCTACATTGGTTCTAGGTTATCATCAATGTTGATAGTATCTATGACATAGCTGGCATCATCTACATTTAGAGGGTCCTTGTACACCCTCATAAATTGGTTTTGCAGCCTAACTGGCTTAGCCGTGTCAAGTACCAGTTCATCTTTGTCAATCATTCTTTGGAGATCATCCTACAAGGTTATGCAAAAATTAGTTTTATGGCTAGGCAACAAGTGGTAGTGGAAAAACCAGTTTAGTCTAAAATGTTTTGGAACTAGGGGCTCATTTGGTATCACCGAAGCTAAATTTCTGAGTAGCTCGTAGTATCTGTCATGACTTTTACGAGAATCCTCAAACATTTGCTTATATTGGATACACCTGGCTTTTAATAGTTATTCTAGCAACTTTGAGGGCTTTAGTGGCAATGGGATGTACTTGGAGTGATCCTTACACTTGAAATTAGGCCTTGGAGCAGCTTGCGCTATGGCCACCAGTGACATGGGTTGGTTGGTTACCGTAGTGCCAGGGTTGGTGGCTTTGTTGTTAGCTGGGGCTCTAGGTTGCCTAGTCGTTGGCCTCATGTTAGTTTTTTTGACCTCTTTGGCCACATTCACCATTGTTGTATTTTTCTTCCCTTTCTCCTTGTCTCTCTTTGCATGCAAGGTTTTATAGGCCATGTTGGCTTAGTCCTTACTAGCTTCTACCACATATTGTATGCTCTTCATTTGATCAAACTCTTGGCTTAGAGACTGTGGACCCAAGTAGTATAGCTTTGACTTTATGGAGTCATTGACTGCATCCTTAAAGATGGCTAGGAGGTGTGTTTTAGCTATTGGCTCTCATATCTCATTTAACAAGGCACTCCAATGCTTAATGAATTTTTACACGAGCTCTAGGTGACCCTGCTTGATTTTCATTAGTTGGTTCAAAGTTATCTCTAGCTTCAAGTTGTACTTGAAGAGTGTCACAAATTGGCTCAGAAGATCCTCCAAAGAGGAAATAGAGCTTCTAAGCAATGCACGGTACTAGTCTAGCACCTTGCTAGTGAGTGACATGGCAATAGCAAATACTCTGACCTAAATATCACTAGATGTGCATTGGGATCCCCCTTACCATTGTACTTTGTGAACTACGATAGTGGGACTCCATTCGGAAGAGTTAGTGGAGGGACCACAAGACTTATAGGATCATCCTAGTAAAAGTCCAATACTTTGATAGTTTCGAAGGGGGTAGCCTTGAGTTGTTTGACTTCTTCCAATAGGCTTTGAATCACCTAGAATACCTAGTCTAAGTTGTAAGATGTTCTAGCTAACTGTGCTGGTTGTATGACTTGTTGTTGGACTAACTATGTGGTCCATGGCCTGGTTGTGAATTGTAGGATCGTCGAATAGGCTTGATGTGTGGGATGAGCTATAGGAATGATGATTAGGGTAGGTAATGCATATGTAGGTTGGGCTGATGCTAAGGGTGATAATGAAATAGGAAAGACATATGGTGCCTGCTAGAGATGTGCCCTACATGGAAGTGTTGTTGGGCTAAGATGGTTTTGTTAGGTAGAGATGGCTAAATGGGTGGTAGTGATGCCATGAATGGCAAGCTAAAAGAGGCTACTACATCATGTTGGGTCTGGTGCATCTAGTGTGTTGCTATCATAGGTGTCAACCTGGAAGGTGACGTCAGTGCTATAACTATCTCAAAGAGAATAGGTGAATGGAACTACAAAAGAGCCACTCTAGGGATTTCTCATTGGAAGGTAGTATTGAAAGAGCCCTCATGCTTATGGTGAGCTTCAAATTCATCCTCCTCTTCCTATAGGGGTTCTTTGTAGTGTATCCCTACTTTGCACTCACTTGTTCGAATGAGCTAGGCTAACATCCAACAATAAGGCTTTGTGAGTGGGATGATGTTAAGTGAGGAGGGGATGTACTCCCATCCATTCTGATGAATCAATTCATAGCCTCATTTTTCTTTCATGTCTAAGCGATCTATGAATAGCCCTACTTGAATCTTTGCATAAATGAAGTTGTATTATTCATCACTTAGCGTGGTGTACTCTGGGTCTTTCCCATGTAGCCTAAGGGATTACCTTGCCTCTACCATTATAGGATTCCCAGAGTTGTCAATCCTGGTCTCTTGGATGGGAAAGATGGTGAGTGTGCTTGGGACCGATGTTGAAGGATGTGCTAAGTTCATGGATGTAGATTAAGTTGCAAGAGGGGAGGACAAGGATTGCTGATTGCGAAAAATGGCTAACTCTACTAACTACGTTGTCTACGCTAAGAGCTAACTATGCTCTCTATGCTAAGGGCCAACTATGCTCTCTACACTGAGAGCTAACTACAATTTCACTGAGAGCGTTAAGAATTTTGCTAATTATGGGAATGTGTGCTTTGGGTTACTACGTGGGGTTCCTAGGAAACCAACTACAGGGTCCAGTCTACACCAACTGGTTAGTAGACAATGTTTGCACTTGACTAAGATCCAACTATTGTTGTGTGTGCAATAGGTCCATAGGGATGTTAGGTCTACACTAGCCCAAAGCTAGCAATGATGATGCAGAGAGCATGCAAGACAACTACGAATGGAGTCTAAAAAAGAAAATGGTTCAAGCCCTCCTTCTAGTGCCAAAAACTGTAGCAACCAAAAATGTCAACGGTTGGAACGCTAAGGTCTATGGGCACACAAACTAACCCTGAATCTACACAAGGGCCTACTAGAGGCAAAGATGAGGTGCCCTAGATGATCTTATTGATTGAATAGGAACTTACTAGATGCAATTGAGGTGCAATGTGGTTAGCCACAATGCTGATGCAAAATTTTGCTAAGTGTCCAAGTAGTGTCAACGGTGTTAATGAGGTCAAGTGTAGTCAAGAGTTTTGGCGAAGTGGGCAATGTCAACATGTGTCAACTACTACCCAAGCATAGTTTTAGGTATGACTATAAGGTAAAACAACAAAAATACAAGTAAAGTGCGAAAAATGCACACAGAGAGAGAGAGAGAAAAAGAGAGAGAGAAATGGAACACCACCCCAAATGGGGTTGATTATAGTTAACACCAAAAGGGATTAGAAGGTACATGGTGTATAATAGGCATAGTGGACAGTGTAGTCATAGTCTCAAGGATGTTTGGCCATGAAGACTAGCATTCTGTCGAGGTGTTTGCATCTGCTAGGTTGGCTGCCATGGTGTACCATTGACTGTAGTGTTTTGGTGGGCTACGATGGTCTACAACTTCACCGGTATGCCTTTGGTTCTCTCCCAAGCACTTCTTTTGCTCATTTGTGAATCTAAAAATTTGCCAACCCTGAAAACATTGAGGGTGAGGGTATTTATAGGCCTAGGATTAGCATAAAATGTGGGATGGCTACCACGTGGCAAAGGGGATGGTTGGGACTATGCTATCACCCAACTACGCTCTCCACTGGGCTAGTGGTGTTATGCTCTATTATGCTTTGCCAAACTCTATAGGACTATGAGACTATGACTACACTACCAACTACATGTGCATTTGTTGAAAGGACCACAAGGTACCTAAAAAATGAAATTTTGGAGACTACGCTCTCCACTATCTTGCATGGGGTCAAGCATAGTTACAATTTTGGGGATAAATGGGGGTAAAAAAAAGATGCATTTTTCTAACTATGCTTGCCAAAGGTGAGTTGGAGCTAAGTTGAGTGTTGGTGTTGCATTGTGGAGGTCATTGGAGATTGTTCTAGCTAACTACACTTAACTACACTTTGGACTAGGGGAGAGCGTAGTCCTACACTTAGAAACAATTGCAAAAAGTGCCTATGTGCTAACTATGCTCTCCACTGGGGCTAACTACGCTCCCAACTGGGGTTGAGCGTAGTCTTAACACTTAGAGAAATCTATGAAAATTGGGCCTTCATGCTAACTATGTTCTCCACAAGAGGCTGACTACACTCTAAGGTAGTGAAGAGCATAGTCCTGACACTTAGAAAAATTTGTTGCAACTAGCTTCATGCTAACACTTGGAAAAAATTGCAAAAATTGCCTTTTGTGCTAACTATGCTCTCCACTGGAGGCTGACTACACTTTGAGGTAGTGGAGAGCATAGTCCCAACACTTAGAAAAAATTGCAGTCGAGATGCTATGGTCCAGATTTGGTGGTGTTTCACTAAGTGTCTTTACTTTACTCCAGTGAGGGTGTAATTACTAAAATCAAGTGAATTAGAGAGTGTTTTATCTATATTTTCTATATGTTCCTCTTGGGATCTAGCCACGTCCCACTTATGTGGTGTAGCACTCCATCATAGATGTATTGGTGATGTCCTAAGCTTTCTCCCCTCTTATCCTATTTTATTTAATCATTTTATAGGTGCCTATCACGTCATGTCTTTTCTTGATCGATTCTCCTTTAGCTCTTCAGCAATATCCATCAAGAGGTGGCAATGTTGTATCTACTTTGGATTTTTCTGTATAAGTTAAAGACTTGCGTACATTTATGACTTTTTAGCATTTCTAGTCATCTTCAATATTCTAGATTCAATGTCATATGTCATATGTAGTGTAGTTTCTAGATTTCTATCTTTAACTTGCCAAAATTAACATTTTGCATTATCAATAGTGTTTTTTTTTTTTTTTGCTCTTCTTTGAGTTTCGACATCTGACATCAAATCATGTTTCCAATGTCTCATGTCAGATCAAGTTTCTTCCAATATCCAAATTTTGACATCTAACGGCAAATCAAGTTTTAACGTCTCACATCAAGTTTGCCTTTTCAACATTTTAGCTATTCGAAGTTCAACATCAATCCCACATTTGACGTCTAACATTAGCTTTCACATCTCTACATCAATTCTCCTATCAAGAAGCTTCTAGTTGGAAGATTCTATGGGCCCCATTGCATCATGTCTACATGGTCTACAAAGAATATTTTACCTATAAATAGTAGGATACCCCTAAACGAAAAAGGGTTGGTTGGCTTTTCAAACATTATGATTAGCATTTTGCTTCATCAAGCTCTTGGAGATCTACCCAACACGTGCAGTCATCTCTACTACTTAGCACAATTAGCATCCTTACGATTGGAGATTTGGAAACCTTTTACAAAGACTCTGCCTTTCTATAGAATAACTATTCTCTCTTTCTTATTCTTTCTCCTTGCTAATGCATTGTATCTCCTTCGTATTGTTCTCCTAACACATGGAGAAATGCCTTGAAATCAGGTCAATGCACCGATTTGATCCCTCCCTTTGCTTCATCAACTACTATATTTACTATTGTTCATGCTAGATTTGCATTTGGTGCACACATCGAAAAAAGAGTAGTGTAACATAGCTCCTTGTTAGATATCTTTGATCCCTAGCACGTCCTAGAACACCTTTTTGTAGGTTTCTAATTTCTTCTTTCTGCTATAATTTGGGCTTTTTCCTTTTAGGCTTTCTGTTTATGGCATCATTTCAAATCTAATATAAATATAGTTCCTATTTTCCTATTTTTTTCCCATTAACTAATGCTTTGATGGATTAGATCTATTTCTCTTTGCATCTTATTGATGATCACTTTTATTTGACAACCACTCAATACTACTCACTTTGCATAGATCTATATACTATCCCTATGTATTTTCTACTAGCTATTCTACATGCTTTTGCTCTTGCTTCAAATTTTTTAATGTTTGGCAAAAACATTTGGCTCAGATTGTAGAATTTTGTTCTATGATCCATAAGTCTCTTTTCAATTTAAGGGAAATTATCCAAAAGTTTAGTTTTCCTATTCCATTATATGGCCATGAGATTTCTTGGCTCAATTTCATGTTAAATTGTGTCAAATTCCATTATTATGACAATTCTTACTGCAAAAAGGTCAAACTGGATTTAAGCTAGGTAGGAAAGAATTCAAGGGGTAGCAATTCTTCCAAGATCTAATGTTTTAGATGTAGAGAAATGTGACACAAGCAATGGGAGTATCCTTTTCAAAAGGTTATCAAAGGAAAGAAGGTCCAAATAATAGAGGAGTTATCACATCAAGCTTCTCAAAGAGGTAATCTTAATGCTCTTATGATAGAAGATATTACTGAAATGAATTCATTTATGAGGAATGTTAATATGAAGGATAATACCTATAGGAAATTTTTGTTTAGAATTAGATCTAGTATCTTAATAGTGTGTAAAGAATTAATATTCTAATTTATGGGGGTGTTGAAGGGAATGTAAACTTTGCTAGGGATATTGCTAGATTGGGTTTAGCAATTCATCCTCATCCTAGACCCTATTAGATGCAATGGTTGTCAAGGGATTTCTCTCAAGATATGAGGGAATGATGTGTTTTGAAGTTTAAAATTTACAATTTTATTAATTAGGTTGTTTGTGATGTACTTCCAATTGATTGTGTTGATGTAATTCTTGGAGGACCATGGAATGTTGATAATGACCTCAAGTTTTATGATGCCAAGAATTTATGGTTATTCACTAGAGATGTTAGAATCAATGATTTGATTTTAACAATAGATGAGTGAGGAAACAGTCCTTAATGAGTGCATCCTTGATTCTCTTGGGGAAGAAACAATATATTAGAGAGCATAAAGAGGCAAGCATTGGTTTTGTTATTGTATCTATGATTGCTTCATCCATGATTAAGCAATATGATCTTCCAAAAATAGTACAAGGATTGACAAGTTAGATTTCCAATGTCTTCAAGGGGAAGCTTGAGGGAATGCCACTAATGAGAAATGCCCAACAGCAAATTGATTCCATTTTAGGTGCTACCATTCCAAATGAAAGGGCATATAGGATGGAACCAAATCAAAGGGAAACAATTACAAAAGTAATTGGAGGAGCTACTTGCAAATGGATTTGTGGAAGAATCAATCTTTCTTTTTGTAGTTTCAACAATGTTGGTTCCAAGGAAAGAAAATGAAGAATGGAGAATGTGCATTGACTCAAGTGTAGTGAATCAAATAAGAGTAAGGTATTATTTCACTATTCCAAGGATGAATGGTATTCTTTATGTTCTTACAAATGTTGAAGTGTTTTGTAAAATTGATTTGAAGGCTGGATATCATCAAATTAGAATCAAACTGGTAAATGAAAACCCATCTCAAGACATTGAATGGTTTGTTTAAATGGCATGTAACCCCTTTTGGGTTAATAAATGTGCTTGCAACTTTCATAAGATTAACGCATGATGTATTGAAGAATTTGATTAGCATTTTGATGTTCTAACCATTTAAAGAAAGCACTTAATGTTTTAAATTGGAATATAATATATAAATTGAGGTCCTATGGAGGATAAAATCTTAGGCATAGACAATAAATTAATTATGCTTTTTTAGGAAAGATTACTTGACAACTTTGTGTCTTAGATAGACCATAGATTTAGGTGATAAAAGCAAAGTACTTGTACAATGGATTTCACTTTGTTAATTCTCCTAATATTACTAATCCTTCCCCAATTCAAAAAAGGCTTCAATCGATAAAACAATGGTTTTATTAGCATTTCTTTACACAATCAACCAAGGAAGTGTTGTCATGGTTTATAATACTTTACAAAGAATGTTTATCACTTTTTGTCCTATGGAAAGAAAGTTACATCAAGTGGAGATTTAGAATCTCATTTTCACTCCTTGCATCTATCTCTTTGCTAGTAAGATATATCATGGAAAATTATTCATTACTCAATATCTTGCACAAAAGAACATTATGGAGAATCCTTCCTTACTTTGGAAAAGGCCTATAAGATAATGGTTTTGTTAGTATCTTCCTTTGCACAATCAACAAGGGAAGTGTACAATATGCTTATGCCACTTTACACCTTGTTGAAAGTATGCAATATCCAATGGACATCCAAAAAGCTCTTTTTTACTCTTTTGCATTTCTCTTTGATAGTAAGATATTTCATGGAAAATTCCCCACTACTCAATATCTTCAACAAAAGTACATTACTTAGGATCTATGTCATGCTCGTGTTCTTCAATAAAAGAAAGGGCTAACAATCTTTTTGTAAATTGCCCATTTATTCAAGAAATTTAGAAAGAGTTAAGATGTAATGTTCATAGGTCATTGCTTGCAACTAATTCTAGTAATGTTTTTTTGTTGACTAAGTAACATCATTATAGAGGATAGCAAGGTAATATGTGGATGTTTGTGATGTGAAAGGAATCAAATTTTAGAGTTTTTCAACAAGTCACAAATCCAAACATCAAAGTAGATCGCTGCATAACATCATTCTAGAGGATAAGGTAAGGTGTTGACAACACCTCATGGTTTATTTGGTTTGTGATATGGCAAGAATAAAGCTTTAGAGTTTTACAATATAAGTCATGAAGCCCAAAATCAATGTGGGTTATTGCTTTGGCTTTACAAAGGATGCTGCAACATTTTGGAGGATCTATAATCAGAACAATATTGATTATATAGCTGTAAAAAAGAAATGTGGATGGTAGTTTATATGCTGTTATTAATTATAACTTTGACTTCTCCCATACAATCTCATGATGCGAATTATTGTATTAGTAAGGTTAATAACTTATACTATTAACTATCGTAAATGAAAATTATTTAAATATCTTATCCATACCATGTTACACATGGTTATTGCGTACAACTCCTTCACCCTCTTTTTTCCTATTAGTGAAAAAGCATTGGGTATTGGAAATTTTTTCAGTCTTTTCTTTTAGTGAAAATCAATGCTCCATGAAAACAATGATCATAAGCTCAAAGTTATATGCTGTAAAGAATTATAAAATTAATTTAATTTAAGAATAGGAACATTGAGGCTGGTCCATGCGGATGTAGTCATACAGAATGCCATTAAAGGGACTCCTGGAAATGGGTTGGGTGAGGAATATTGTATTGTTGCGGCTCCTAAGGAAACTGGCATTGACACTCAGGTTCATATAGTGGTACGTCCCATGAATGCCATGCCTTGCTATAGCATTGTCAGTTGACACCAGATTGACCTCTGCATGAGCAGGTTCCACGTCCATATCATTGAATCGCACCTGTTCACACCAACCAATAAATAAAAGTGATCATTTTTTAAAGGTAAAAACAGTGGTTTTTAGCTAGCATGCTAAGAAACACATCATGACATTATTTCAACATCATTAGTGGTGTATAAAACGTACTTGGATAAAAAAGACTGAATTTGGTTTCATTCAATAATATTTTAGAGACTCTTTATGTGACACCATAAATTGTGGCAGGATGGATACCAATTTCTTCCCCCACCAAAAAAAATGTTTAATTACACAAGTTTAACTTATATCTGTTGAACAAATTAGCTCAACCCATATAAATGCTATGAGCTCTATTACTGCAGCATTGGCACTGTCATTGTTATTACCTGCAGCCTTGCCCGTTGTGCAGATGCAATGGCAATATGTAAAGTGTAATCACCACAGTTGGTTAGTAAATCCGGCAAGGAAAACCTTATTTGCCATGTTGTTGGTTGGTATGTTCCATTCTCGCCTTTCCTGGAAACACAAAACCATCACACACCAAACTTTACATTCATGCAAAAACACCCTGATCTTGTATAAGGCTATGATAATCTGATTTGTAAAGCTTGCATTAACCAGACTATAAAATAACATAAGCAAATTTATTTCCATTGCACACATATCAAGAATATATCTGTTGATAAGACATAATATTTCAAGTCGTTTGGTGATCATTGATTTGAAAGGAATGCTACCTTTAAAAATTAGACATAATGTTTAGTTAGACACGCCACAATATCGTTAAAAAAAAAACCATAAAATTCTTTAGCACCCTCCAAGAATTGCAACCGTCTTATATCATTGTCACTTCAAAGATGTCTCATCCACAAGTTTTCTAATGACCTAGTGCATCTGTTAAAGATAATGTTATCTGGTATTCGCTGCTGGGTACCACAAGATTGAACGGCCCTTCTCATTAATTTGTCTTCTTTTTTTGCCCCGCGAAATATATGCATAGAACAAATAAAAAAGTAAACTTTATATTTAGATCAATTCAGAACTGAAATATTCATATTAGCAGAGATCATTTTGTTAGAAATACCACTCATAAAAGAGGAACATTACATCCTCCACAGTGACATGACAACGGGCCATCAGCTCAATTTTCGTATTTCTTCATCTTGACCAAAGAGATACATGCAATAATGGAATTCTTGGTTTCTCTGCTGTCCAGTCAAGGACTTGAGAAAGTGCATGTATCGATGACAAATATCCTACCAAGTTACACCAGCATGTGATACTTTGGGTACAGGTCAAATGTATAATGAAGTTATTCAATGATAGAAAATGGGCCTCACTCCTAAAATTCACGTATTGTTTAGGATGGCATAAAAAAAGAAAAACTTTTATGATACATAACTTAATGAAATGAGAATGAATTGTTAACTGATATTATATTCTTGTGAGGATGGTCATTAGATTTTTATGCATTACCCTGCAACTGCTCATATTTGGAATATCATTTAGGCAGCTAGAAACCAGTATCTTATAATGTAAAAATCTTTAAAAAGTCTAGCTGCAACCTACGTATGAATTGGTAGAACATGAAGTGCTTTGTTAGCACATGTGATCTTGAACTTTGGAAGAAAATGAATCACCAAAATCCTTAGGGGATTAAAAGTAATCTAGATAGAGTATGGCATTTAGCAATAAGTAGTTGGAAAGAGAATGCAAGTAGGATTTGACCACCCATGCCTTTGAATCTTGCAAGATTAAGTTTACATTTCAGAGATTGGAAATGGATAGGTACCTTGAATGCTTATTTTATCTCACGTATTATCGGTACCATTGCTTTTAAAAGCTTGTGCAATGAAACTTTAATCATGTCTCTTAGATTCCTAAGATTTGAAGACAATTCTAGTTACACATCAATTTTTTTCGGCTAATGAAATTTTCCTTTTACCTGTGAAGCCCATGGTAGCACGGTTGATTCCCCCAGATTTGAGGGAACAAGAGACATGTAATTGGCTACCAGCCCAATTTGACCGATACTCAACTGATTGTAGCCTCCTACCAAAATCCCCTGAGAGTATTTAAGGTGTTGTAACAAATAACTTAGGTATCACGTACATTATTTTACCACTTTTAACAGTATAAAATTGGGACACTTGAATACCGGGAAACAATTGCAAGAAATTATTATTAACGCTATTTTTTTTTGTTTAAAAAACAAACTGTTTGACTTCTAATGTAGGTACCTGGTAACATGGGCAAAAAACCAGTCTTCAGTGTAGTTACATTCTCCTACTGTAAATATCAAATCAGTTTCATTGTATATCTCTCCATATCGCTCCCAGAGCCCATATTGACGAAACCTGTCAGGCAGAAACATTAAGATGAGAATTCCTATTCCTATTATCATGCCATTTTACAGAGGAAAAGACTCTAGCAAATTGGATTATACATTTGATCATTCTCATTATTTTTACCTGTCCACTGTATCATTTAAATAAAGACGGTTGATATATTTTGGTGAAGGATCTGGGATGTAAAATTCAGCTGCACTTCTGTCAGCAATGCCAATTTCCCATACAGTAGAACCATTTCTAGGTGGTTCATAAATAAGATTTTGAAGATCAATTGTTGTACCTATGGATGCACACAAACTGTGTTAACGCATAATTGTGATTTTTAAATACAAAGCATAAGTTTTTTAACAGAGTAATGAAAATGCATTTTTCTTGTCTTGTTGGTTTAACTACGTAATGCCTATAAGCCAGGATATGTAAAGTAACACTGTTTGGACTTGTAATCAAATTAATAGAAGACAAATACGATGATAGATAAAATGTAAGTTTCCATAAATTGTAACTTTATGAAATTGAGAGAGTAAAAAATTGCATAAAAGCAAGGCAAGACGAGAAAAAACTGCAAGGTTTTGGCTACTAATAGGTTTTTTAAGAGATGAAACATTTTTGTATCCTACCAAAGATAGGTTTTCCATGTATTACCACATACGTTGTATGGTAACCGTTTTTGTCTTATACATGGAAAAGGCATTTAGAGACACAAATAGAGGGTTTTAAAGCTTGAATCCAAAGCAACATTGATTTTCCCACAACACAAAATATATGTTTGTTGCAGAATATAACCATTACCAACAGGATTAATATTGCCTTTTAAAAAGATCCCTAAGTGCCTAAAGTCCATCTTAATACACTGCATAACTTACAATGAAGTAGTCCTGGAAATCAACCTTTTTAAGAAATCCAGTGATCAAATCATCAAAGTACTTTATGAAACTGTTTCCACCAATCTATTTCAGCTGTGTGTGGTTGTAAAAAAGACCTTTTAGGCTCTACCTAAACAGCAAACGACATCACTTTTTCTCAATGTTGGTGACTGCATTGATGTTTTTGGGTAATCGTTTAATCCATCTTGCATAGCTATTGAAAGATCTAAAAGTTGTCATGTCATCTCAGAAGATACTTGCAGCAAGGGATGCCTTCTTGAGGGTTGGGTTCCAGAAGGATAATAGAAGAAAAGTTCTTTTTTCAACCGTTTGGGAAGGATATTCAACAAATCCACAAACTTTGATACACTCTAAGAAGAAGACTAAAAGAGAAGAATCAGGCTATTCATGAGCAAGCCATCTGATGGGCTTACAAGAAATGTCAATCTCAATCTTGCAGTTATAGATTAGAAACACAAGCTCTTCAGTCCCCTAAACCCATTATAATTTCACATTGTGCACACTCTATTACTTGAAACATATCAAGCTTGATTATTAGGACTACAATTTCAATACAGCTTACTCGTTACTGATCAAAATACTTGGAAAGGGAACCCAAAACTGCTATTCTAAATGTGAAATAATCATATCATCTGCATTGCCTAGGTGAACCTTACTTGCTTAAAGTGCTCCGTCCACAACCATTAGGTTCAACAATGTACATTGAGGCTGGTATCAGGTAGATAGCTGACAGTAAAGCCCATCATCAATCACTTGTTTGCCCTAACGACTTGCACCAAGGCCAAAACAGATAGGATAAAGGCAATGATAGTAATGATGATTTCTGTAAATAGGGACACTCAATAGTAACAATGATGAAAGGATAAAACTAACCCTTTTTCATCATCTTAAGACCAAAATAATATGATAAAATAAAATAAAATAATACCATAACAAGATTCATCTACTTACTCACCACGTATGATGAATCTAAATAAGATTCAAAACTAGCATGATTTCATGTTGTAAAAATTAAAAATTAAAAACAATTCAAAAATAATTATGACAAAAACAAGAATCATTAAGATAAACATGGTTTCTTGATTGAGAAAAAGTGCAAGCATATATACTACATGATGCTATTAAAAAATTCCTTAGGATATTGAAACAAAGCAAATAATACAAGGTTCATGTCAAACACATGGAAAAAGAATGTCTCTGTCAAATGCAATAGAAAAGAGCTAAAGAAAACAGTGGTTCCTTTGTTCCTATCTTGACATATACCAAATAAAAGGAAAACTAATATTCTAAGGTTTCAAGGCCTGCAAGTGCATGTTAAATACCAAAAGAATCAGGATATATCAAATATCCTAGAATCCATGAATCTAGTAAACTCAACTTGTTATGAGCGTTAAAGCAGTCGAATCTAGGAAGGACAATGACTTGGAAATGGAAGCTAATAAGTAAAGTTTTAATGAAGTTCAAAGAAACATGTAGAAGAGAATCATCGAAAACTTCACAGAGAGCTTTGCTTGGAAGCTTTTCTGGAGAGAGTCCAAAAAGCAAATGACTTGATAACAGTACATATGCTATGGCATATCATAAAAAATAACTTCCCTTCATGATAGCACAATTCAATTACCTGAAGCAATAAACAGAGTAGTTTCATTCATGTAATCACCAATTGTCTTTGGAACCCATCCAAAAATGTTATAGTTTCCAGGACGAACATTGAGGATCTCAAAATGTCCAGTTGAATTTGTTGTTGTCCAGAACTGGTAACCCTGAATGATAAAACACATTATTAGAAAAAACCTGCAAGAGAAAAGAACTCTTTAAGGTGGTAGTATTTGAAGTGGACGCCTGACAAGTATGCCAAGAACTTACTACCACAATTCTTCTCATTAAGAGTTTCTGATTTTCAGCATTACATTTTTTTGTATATCTATGTTTGTCTTGAGAATAATAAGACTAAATAGACCTAATCATAGTATTGAATAACCTTGCTTTCATTTTGCCACGTCCCCTTTCGTCCAGGTGCAGCAAGTCCTATGTATGCTGTATCAGCAGGAAAAGGTTCTGGATGGATAAACCTGCAGAATTCAGCAGTTTGTCAAAATAAGTACAAAACAGTATTCATGATTTAAATCAGGATGAATGCATTAAAAATTTGAAGTCCTGATTTGGTTTCCAAGTTAAGATGAAATCCCCATTCCCCAGTCTCTTAATCCATATTTAAAGTTTATGTTTTAAAGGACTATAAACACACTAGGCTGAAACTTCATATAGGCTTGATTATTGCCTCAAGGCCCTGAATTAAAAAGTTTAAACGGTTATCACATTCCAATAAGATAAAAGGACATGACCATGATAAATAACAGTTAACCAGCTGTTAAGAGGCGTTTTCTCAATCAAACACACATTCATTTTTCCTTCTCTAAATACGAATCATGTAGGTATCGATGATGTCATTGTGGTATTAATCGGTTTCTTGCTATTCTTTATGATTTTATTTAAATTGAATATTTAAAAATACCAAACCTAGAAGTAAGTTAAATTGCTAAAGGGAAGAACAATAAATTTAACAATTTTCACGCCTACAAAACATAATTATCATTTAGTTGCATAGAAGATTCTTCTTATAGTTGTCCAAACAAAATAGGGTCTACTAAATGAGTTTTTTTTTTCCATGTCTGTCTTGATTTCTTAGTATAGTTCATGCAGTGTCTAATTACTAAACTGAAAAAGCAATGTCAGAATCACAGTGCATAGTGCTTAAATGGGGTGTATCGTACCGATCATAAACAAGCAATCTCCCAGAGATGTTGGATCGTTCTTCTGTCTTCAGGAAATAGCAAGAATTAGGAAAACTATATGGCCAATTCTGTTCTTGTATCAGACGCTGTTAACATTTCCCCCCGAAAAAAAAAAAGGCATCACATAAGAGAATAAGACATAAATTTTGAAAAAGGCCCATACTGCAGTGTCTCAGCAAACAAACTGTGATGAAAACAAGAATTCGTATATTTACTTGCTCACTTGCATCGTCCCATAGAGAAATCGGGGCGTCGTCCTCATCGTCATGGTCATGTGGTACATCATCGTGATCATGATTATGATTGAGATAGACGTAGACAGGACCAAAAACCTTGTTCCATGTCTCACCATGAGCGAATTTGCTCACAGCAGCCGTCATGTAATGCCCACTTTGCCATATCTACAATTTGACGACCAAACGAAACCCCAAACGAATTTAAGAAAAAAAGTATTGTACATTCTGGGCATGATTTAAATCGCCATTATTGACAATGCTCAGTATTCCAAGTTATAAACATATCTCTTCTCTTCTTTAATGATCAATCACAATATGCAAAATATTCAACGAGTAACCAATTCACTTACAACAAGAGTGGTAGGACCTGTGTGAGCAGTTAAGGACTGCTTTGTTGGCCCGCCATTTCGGAACTCTATACTTGGAAAGATAATCCAAAATCCCATGTTCGGATCCCTGGAAAACCATCCATACAACGTTCCGTGCTTATTTTCCATCGAGTACTGATACTTGTCATCAACCTGTAACCAGTACGCCACAGAATCTCATCTCACTTGTAAGCTTTTCTTTTTTTTTTTAATTCGTTGCAATAGATGCAGGGGTGTCCGTAAACATTTCACTTTCAGTAAAATTCAGACAATATGAAAAATTTAAGTCATTTAACTTTTCATCTCAATAACCTGCTTCAAATGCGAGTTCTAAAGAAGTAAATGACCTAAAAAATAATCATCCGCAAACAGGAAAAGTCTAAAACGTTCAATATGTACTCATAATACATACAAATAAGATATAAACTATTTGAAGGAATTTTTTTCAAGTACTTAACTTTATAATACTTTAAAATAAAAATAACGTGGAGTATTAATGTTTATACAATAGCATATTCTAAGAAGCATAGACAAAAAGGTGTTCTTTGAATGGTAAATTGATAAAATATGAGATAATAAAATATTCAATTTTATTTTTGTTGCTCAACTTTTAGTTGAGATTTATTCTACGAATGAGACATGGCTTAGGTAGTGATCTTTCTTTCAAGTAAGAATTTGTAGATAGGTAAGTATTAGTCTAAGTTATATTTAAGGCATTGTTATGTTATTTTAATTTCATATTGGTTGTATGTCTTGGAGTGTCCTTATATTCAAATTGTTTTAAGTTCTCATACTCCAAGTAAGACTTGTTCCTCAATTGATTAAATTTTTTCAACCATTAGGACTTTTTATTTTCATTAACATACTCATCAATGTTCAAAAGGTCAAAATTTAGTTATGTCACCTAAGTTAACCACTTTGTTTATGAGTTGGGTCATTTAGACCAACTAATCTACAACAAATTAGCATAAAAATTACCTTAAATATAATTTTTTATGTATTTTTAAAAGAAGTAAATAATAAGATGAATCATTCACACTAGAAGATACATCCCTTTCTTCCTATTATTTCTTCCTAGTTCTATAATTTGTTATATTTAACGTCTATGCTACTATGCCAACTATTTGTTTTGGTTGTTTTGCAAGAATTGTCACTTCTATATTATTATATATAAGGTTTGACAAATAGCATTGTTCTCATTTACAAGAGTAAAGGAGATGTACAAAATTATGCAAACTATTGAAGGATCAAGCTAATGAGCCATACTATAATGCTTTGGGAGACAATTATAAAGCAACATCTTCAACTTGAATCAATATTATCAAAAAATCAATTTGGATTATCTACTATAAAGGCTCTTTTTTTCATATGACATAAAAAAGAAATTCTAAAAACATAGAAAAAATCTACATATGATATTTATTGACTTGGAAAAAACATATGATCAAGAATCCATCAAATAAGCAAGGAATAACATTATACATAAAATAAAATAATCACTTTTATTATAATAACTTATTTGCAATAATTAATTTTTATGTATTTAAATAGTTATTATTGATGCCAATATAGCAAAACATGGATGATTGCCAACTCTTAAGAAATCATTGTCATATTGTCATAATGTGGTTTTCCATAGAGATTCTCAAGCTAATTTCCTTCCATTATTAGTTCAAGATGACATCATTTAACAATTGATGCTTCAATTGAATTCCTAAATGTTTATCTCTTTAGTTTATCTCTTTTATTAATAGAAAGCCTTTAGTAAGAAGTGAAAACCCATTTGGGCACTTCTAAACAAGGGCAAAGTTTAATTCTTTTCCTACCCTAGAAAGGAGGTTCTTCAAGATTGGTAGTAAGGATAAAAACCTAAAAAGACATTCCCAAAACCATTAGACATTTTCTTTTTGTTGTTTTGGAGTTTCTCTTCTACTTTTTTGCTTTTGTACTCTGAATTTTTATATTTAATATATTTATTTTTTAAAGGTCCAACACCCATATGGATAGACATTTTTACTAATGCATCTTCAAGTTGCAAAAAATATAAATGTGAATCTTAAATATCTAATAAGTTGTTTCTAGTTACTATAATTGGATCTAACATTAAATGTAATTTGTAAAATAATATTAATTAATTATTTCTTCTATGTGACAAGTGTATTTAACATAGGTGGTACTCATCTATTAGAGGAGAGGTTGTGAGTTTGATACTTACCTTTGCAGTAAAGTAGCCTTGTCATTAAAGTGAATTACATTTACCCTATTGTTTAGGTAGAGGTTGTGCTACCAACCTCCAAGTCCCATATTTCTTTAAACTATGTTGCTTTCATGTTTGAATACTAGCTTTTTAAGAACATACAAATATCACGGTGACCTTTATATTTTGCTTAAGTTAATTTAAGTTCTACAAAAGTTTCATAATGACATTTTAGCGTTCTAATAAAGTTTATTTAAGTTCTACAAAAGTAGTTTCAAGTAAGCCAAGAGAAGCATCAATCCTACCATCTCCCTCTTAAGAAAATGAGAGTCCTCACCATAAACCTACACCCGTACACATTGAGAGTTTTTTACACATATATTTTTGTTTTTACCTACACCCTTGAGTACATGTTGAAGGCTTAGTTTTAAGTTGAAGCCAATTTTGTTGTGAAGCATGCATTAATACGCAAAAATGCACTCATAAGCATTCTCATGCAAGATGCTAATCAAAGGCATGCAAGATGCTAATCAAAGGCCACATGATGCATTAGCATTTTGTTGTGCACGAAAAGTATGCCTTAATATGCAAAAATGCACCTGTAAGCATACTCATGCAAGGTGCTTATCAAAAGCCAAGTGTGCACAGAAATTACCAACTAGACCATTGGCTAAATTTTTTTTATTGTAAAATTATGTAAAGTTTCTAATGCTACTTTCTCACCTTTCATAATTTACCTCATTCTTTCTATTTTTCATAATTTTGTTCTCATATTATATATATAAATTAAAAAATAAAACATAAAATATAAATAAAAATCTAAGGGCGTACAAATATTTTGTACGTTATCATCTATGGATAATGCACTTTTATGTCCGTTCACATATTTTTCAATAAAAAACAGTAAGACAATGATATATGTGCGCTCATCTTCTTACCTACTACGGGCGTGAGCCCTAAGTTATCTTGAAGACGGTGTGTTAGGCACAACACACACAAACAGATGTCAAGTTTGAAAGGCCGCCTTATTTGGTGTTGATAGGAGCCGGACCCACCCTTAAGTTAGTGACATTATAACGTACGAACCAAATTGTCCACGATCACCTTCACGACAACAGGACAGCACAGAAAGAAGAAGAAGAAGCAAGCAATGACTAAACTAAGCTAAGCTAAGCTAAAAGAGGAGCAAGGCCGAGGCCGAGGCCGAGGGCGTTGCTTTTCAAAGACAAGGCATTGATGAACATAACGCACACGCAAGGCATCTCTCTGTCTCTCTCAGTGATATACAGGGCAGGGCAGGCCTGGAAGGTACAATAACATATTTTATGCGTTAAAACGCATATATCATCCGGATTCTTAATTCCTGAAATTCCACGCCTACTTGTACATGTCTTATATGAACGTACATGGATTTTGAAAAGGCATTATACAGTGTATTCTTTTCATCCAAACGTATATACCGAGAAAATATATGATTTAAACCTACAGGACGACGTATATGTCCAGGTTGGAAAAATTCTGAAATTCCAACCCTGCTCTCTCTCACAGGGCAGGGCAGGGCAGGGCATGGCATTTCTTGGCATTGCTGTTGGTTGCCACTTGCAACTTGGCAGTTACCAGTTGGAGTTGGAGTCGCAGTCGGTGTTAAAAGTCTGACACTGGCACATACCACATGCAAGCAAATATAACCGCTCACATTTTCGAAGCTCACGCTCCCAAGTTTAAGCGCATTCGCAGAGAGTAGCCAAATCAAAATTAAATTCTGCGACTGAAATTAAAAAGAAGTAATTCAACCCATTAAGCTAACTAACTCGGCATAAGGCGTGACAATTTGTGACATGAGTTTGTTGGTCACGGGTCAACAGAATGATGGTCCCTGCCGAACATTCCACCTCTCCTCCCAACTTAATTTTTTGAGGCAGGGGCGGTTGCATGCACACTCGTGACCATTCCCCTGCCCTGCCCTGTTTCCATCCATGCTTCTAACTTTTACAGGGAGATTTATTTCACTATTAAATAAGCGACATGCATAAAAAATAGTCTCAGGAGCAAAACAAAAGAGGTCTAAAATGGTTTAACTTGAACTTGCCTCTCCTTTGAGCAGTGGATTGGTGGGATTTGTGAGAAGCACTGCCTCCTTATACGCCAGAGGAAGGCTCCTTGCTGGATCCCTGTCTTGGGCCCTGGGCATTAATCTGCTCTTGTTTTTGGCGATTGCCATATGCTCAAACCTGTTCATACATCCCCAAATTCACCACATCCATCCATGCATCAGCGTTATGACAATCAATAATCACAGATTTTACTGTCCTGCTTACCAACAACAACCTACACATTTAATATTAGGCAAGAAAACATACAACAGTTTATCATGGAACAATGGACAATGGAACAGTAAAACTTATTTTGATAAAAAAAAAAGTCATGTTCATGCTAAATTGTATGATATTTACCTATCTGGATTGAGACGAAACACAATGCGGGTCTTGATGAGGACGCAGGCAGGGAAACCCGGAGGCCTCTCATAGATTCCATAAACATAAAATCCTGAGTCTCCTTTCAGCATTATGTATCTTCAATGCAATAATAATAATAATAACGCATTATGGTTATTTACATAATGAAGGCGTTGGATCAATTCAATGTCTTCTATCTGTACCATAATTCAAATTGCAATGGGCGAACAAGCACCTTTTGTCGATGTTGATTGGTGCGTTTGTTGTGTTTTGCAGAGAGGGATCCCATTCTCTGACAAAGGACAGCTCCACCTGTTCTTCTGTCTGCACAATCACCTCAAATTTCGTCCCCAAAATCCTGCACATTGAACATGGGCATTTTACATCCATTCAGTCCATTCACTTGTATTTCAGAAAACTGGGACAGTTGCTGAATTTCAAATCCAATCAAAGAATTGCAGGTGGATGGAAGGCTGCCACATATATACTTGTCTAGTTTCATGGGCGAGCTTGTGTTTTGTGACCAGTTGAGATCCCAGTACCTGAAAGAAAACACCAAATGTCATTCCTATCGTTCATTAATCAGTTACAGATGCATTAAACACAGATACAGAATTACTGAATTACAGACGCACCCGTCCTGCGTGACATTATCAAGAAGGCCCTGGTACGAGAGATTGAGGACCTGGCCGCCTGGATTGGACAGAATCACTTTCACAATACCATTGTCCATAATTACCTACCCACCCAACATGAAATCATGTCAGATAATCACTTCAACAACCAATACCAATTGGTGTACTGCATTCATTCAACAACAACTGCATACTCGATCCTCCTCAACAGTCAGATTCACGCCGCAGCTGCTTACATTCGTCTTCTGATTCTTATCAATCTCACCAGGAACCCATCTGCAAAATCAGAAAGTAACATAAAACCAAAACCTTCCAAACGAAAAATCCTGAGATTGGATTTTGGGGAATGTGGAGACTGACGGACCCAATGGCATTATTTCTGCATTCGGCAGAAAGAAAACAGCAGGAACCCAGAATCATGAGGAAGAGCAGAGAAAGAAGAGAAGCCTTGTGGTAGCAGGAGAAGGAGAAGGCCATGATGATGGATAATGCAGATCAGAGCATAAAAATGATGAACGAATGTATGTTTGGCATGGCGGTGGTGCCAACACCGTGGTTAAATAAGTAATAAGCAGTGTCTGTAAATGTGGATTACTGTACCTTGCTTGAACAGGGGGCATCAATATCTAAACTGACACTGCTTATTACTGACACTGTCCTTTTGGTCAGCTGACGTACTTTCCAAGAAAAATTTTCAAGTTATGAGGCTGGAAATGGACGCCCGTATGATATGTTTTGGGAGTTTTGCCGTAGAAAACGTTTAAATTTTTTAAATAACTGTCTTTACTAGTCATTTGCGTTATAAGACTGATTTTAGTGCTATTGCTCTTTATCAGTTTATGATATGTTTTTAAGGTATAAAAGAGTAATTTTAAGATTGTTTTTTAGTATTGTTGCTCTTGTTATAAGAATAGTTATAAGAGAGAAGTGGTTATAAGAGTAGTTAGAAGATTGATTTTAGTGTTGTTGCTCTTATCATTTTATTATATGTTTTCAATTCAATATGTTGTTGCGCATTTAACCTATGGGATGAGAAATATGAGATAATTTTTCTTTATTTAACATCTTTTCACCTTTACTCTTGTAAATAGTTAAGAATGTTTGAAATTTTCTTTAGTCTTACAACCTTATCTTTATTTTCTTGGTTTTAATTGTGTTGTTACAGTTTAATCATGTACTCTGAAATTGAAAGTTTTGTTACTCCTGCAAACTAGACAGAACTAGAGATAATCTTTATTTTCTTGGTTTTCATTTTGTTGTTACAGTTAATCATATACTTTGAAATTGAATGTTTTGTTACTCTTGCAAACTAGACAAAAATAGAGATAATCTCTATTTTCTTGGTTTTAATTTTGTTGTTACATTAATAATATACTATGAAATTGAATGTTTTGTTATTCCTGAAAACTAAACACAAATAGAGATCATTTTTCCTAATTTAATGTATTTTCACTTTTACTTTATCACCCTCGACATTATCTTTTTTTTTTCATATATTTTTAAATATATTTTATTTAAATTGAAAAACAATTTTTAAACACAACCTTAGAGTAAATTCCCTTTAACAAGCACCCCTGGCCATCAATTTACAACCCTACATGCTGCCATGGTTGAGATTCTTTCCAAGAATGCGTTGTGCATTCAACGATTTCTTTCTTTTTCACTGCTACTCACTGTAGTTTCCTTGTTAGGGATTTTGATTGGGCTTCGTTCTATCATAATTCACAACCGAATAATTTGTAAGCTTCAAAGATTTTGTTTTTCATAAGGTGTTGGTGCATCTGTTTTGAGGAGAGCAAAAGTTTGGATGAAGGGTTGATCTTTGTCCGTGTGTTGGTTTTTTTTCATAACAGCAGCGGTTATGGGAATTAGCCATCTCGGCTCCGAGTCCTGAGTCCTGACTATTCTTCAAGATGATAGTCCTTGAAATATGTGCAAATTCTTATAAACTTCAACGTATGGAGGCTTGGAATTTTAAATATCACTAGCTTATATATATATACACACACACACACACACACACACACACATAAATTGGCCGAGATGATTTTAAAAAAATGATGTTAACGAAGCCCGACTACTGAACGAGGTAACAAGATAACTAAAAGCGGAATTACTCATCCCTCCTCTATTTCTCTACCACTTACCTAATTTAGTTTTACCCTTTCGGTCAAGTTGGCTCTTTCTTTGTTTGTTCATGGCATTTTTTGAGAAATAAATCTCTTGCATAAATAATGCTCAAAAACACCATGAATAAACAAAGAAAGAGCAAACTTGACTAAGAGGGTAAAACTAAATTGGGTAAGTGGTAGAGAAACAAAGGAGGGATGAGTGATTCCGTTTTTAGTTATCTTGTTACCTCATCTAGTAATCGGGCTTCATTAACATCATTTTTTAAAAAATTATCTCGGCCAATTTATAGATATATATATACTAGTTTCATGGGCTATTTCGAGGGCTATGAGTAGAATTTAATTATTTTTTTTTATTTTTTAAGTTATCATCACTATTTGCATTCCAAATAATATATACCGTAAACATAAATTGATTAAAATAAAAGTTTATATATTTCGTATATGTTGATGAAGGAGTATATTGCACAATTATTGCAATAAACATTACAGAGCTGTATAATAGGATTGAGCAAAAGGCAAAATACAATGATAAGTGTGAACTCAATATGCCTAATTCTCCAACTGAGCAAAATAAACTTCTTGTGCAATTCTACTTTGGAGATGTTTAGCATCTGAAATCTTTCTGTATCTTTGCACATGAAAAGGAGGAGGAATTTTTAAAGAATCAATGGTCTTGACTCCAGATAATGCAACAAACGTTAATAGTAGCCTTATCTAGTGTCATTCCTTAAGATTTATGAATAGTCATGGCCCATGCCAACTGTAATGGTGACTAACGAGATGCTCCTCAGACCACAGGTACAATTGGCACTGTTGATGTCAACACTCTCATGCTCTCATGGGGCCATGATTATCAACGTCTCTATCTCTCTCTCTCTTAATAACTACAATAAAAATCATGTAAGTAGTGGGCGTTTAAACTATTAGGTGATAATCATTAATGGTGGCAATTACAATTATTAATGATGGCGGTTACAATTATTAATAGTGGCGATTACGGTAATTAATGGCAGACGTTTCTGAAGTTATGAACATAGTGGGCACTTAAATTATTAATGATGATGGTTACAATTATTAGTGATGGCAGTTATAATAATTAATAGTGGCAGTTATGGTCATTAATGGTAGACGTTTCGGAAGTTATGGACATAGTGGGCACTTAAATTAGACAATGTAGCCATCATTATGGATGGTCGTAGCAACTATAAAATGGAGTCTAGAGGGGGGCTCTTTGATAGATGGAGAAGAGAGGTCCCAAACAAGCTATGGCTATCAATCTGAAGGGGTAGCTTCCTCTCCACTAAGCAATAGTTTCTTTCTTTTTTTTCTTTTCTTTACAGGCTTCTAGTTGATCTTCAAGGAGGGTCCAAGGCAGGAGCCAGCACCTCAAAATCAGATCCTTGTAGGTGTTCTCAATGATGGCAGGAGTTTGTCTCGGTGGTGCAGACGTGGGTGGACGATCTTCCTCTCTACGACGGTGCACAAAGACAACAAATGATGGTAGGATTTGAGAACTGTAGTTGCTGCCATGTGCAGATTGCAGTGGGCAGTCTCTCTCTCTTTTTCTCTTTCTCTATCTCCCTCTCTTGTGGTAATCGCGGTCTTCCAGCAGAGTAGTGGATACCATCGGCAATCATGGACCAACAACGTCAGCGGGACTAGGGAAAATTCAGTTCTTTTAATTACTTATTGTATTGAAGAAAATTATTTAATTTAAATTCTAGATTTGTTTCTAGCTTATTATTTGCAAAAGGCCACGTAGCCCTCTCTAGCTGAGACTATTCCCGGGTTTCCGTACCCATATGGGAGGCACCCTAAGCAATAGTCTCCTAAAATGAGTTTTCTTCCTCGATGTTGGTGTGACCAAAATTTACGCATCAACAAGCACATGATGGGGATTACCATTCTCAAAGGCACATTCAATGTAGGAGTCAAAATCAACAATAACATATAATGGTAATGCAAGTGGCTATTTACCTTAAGGATACATAATATTTTGAATCATGCAAGTGCACCATTCACCAATCCTGCTTTAGGCCAAAGGTTAACTATAAGCATTACCCTTGCATCTTCACATATAACTAGAGATTGCATTACTTGTTGCAGTAAATAATTGTTGCATTATTTGTTGCAATAGATGGTTGTTGTTGTTGATCTTGAAAAGAGTGTTCTTCACCTTCTTTATTGAGACTAATAGTAGCAGGATCCATGTTTTTAAAAATGCATAAATTCCAATATTGCACCTCTTAATCTTGTAACATGATGCCTAAGTTCAATATTTTTAAATACTACATCACACCATAACCGTCATCACCTTAACCGTTGCCATGATCATAACCATCACTATAATCATAATCATCACCGTTTATAATAATAATAAATATTCATTATTACTGTAATCATAACCATCACCATTTATAATAATAATAAATATTCAATATTACCCACCATTTATAATAATAAATATTCATTATTACCCACGTCGGGCCCTACACGTGAGGGAATATGAAGAGATAGATGGGGAGCCCAAGGGTCAGGGGGCATTAATTGAATAGAGATTCAGCTCCCCTGCAGTGACTCTTTGGCTCCCTTACATGTGGTGCGTGCATGTGAAGGAATACAAAGAGATGAATGGGAAGCTTAGGGGTTATGGGACATTAATCGAGTAGAAATTCAACTCTCCTACACTGATTCTTTAGCTCTCATGCATGTGGCGCATGCGCGTGAGGGAATACGAAGATATCAAACTAAATTGGCATTGCAACATATATTTGCAATGCATATTCATTCGTAGAGATATAAAAAATCATATTACAAATGCATAAATAATCTTATTATTATATCACGGGCTTTTGTATATTGACATTATTGTTACAATGGACAAGATATGAATGATGCTAACACCTCATTCATAATTATTATATTATAATTATTTTGGAATCCAATAAATGTTATGAGATTATTATAATTAGAGCAATAATCCATAATTATAATTTGAGNATGAAGTGTTTATAATCATTATATATAAGCATTTATGTTTATGATTATAAATATAACATTATATATAATCGAGATTATAAATAACTAAGATAAATATAATCATTGGCTCCCTTGTAGTGACTCTTTGGCTAAGGGAGATTTATAAATAATTGGTTATTTATGATTATGGCAAGACATGTGCGTCGGTGGAGAGCTTGTCGTTGTTTTCTTCCGCATTGGTTAGGATCATCATAGCATAATCTTGCCGGAGATCTTTTTGAGGTCTAGGTTGCCATAGGTGCAGAAGTTCTCGTTTTTCAAATGTACCAGGTTAACAACCATATCATCCATTAGATTCCATCAATCAAAGAATATGTACATAAAGAAAAGGCTTCACTACATGCAAGAAGGTAAGAAGAAATTATCAAATTTGAACTCTTTAAGTCCTCTCAATAAGCAGGAAAAATTGTTAAAATTATGATCAAAGTCAAGCCAACATCTCAAATTGGCTAATAATTTTCATGTGCTAGCAAAAATGTTAATGCTTTTTCATTTTATTAAAATGCATTTTGCAAATGAAAAAGTAGTCACAATCGTAACAACTAAACACATCTATTTCATGGTAATTGCTGAATTTCAAAGCACAGCCATAGAAATGATAAAACCTACACAAAATATACAAAGAGATAAAGAGAACATGAGCTTACAAATGTTTCTTTACATTGAAAAAGGGTGTAGCAAAAGAAGATTACTCAAGATAATAGTAGAAAATTACAATTTCAGAATTCCCTGCCACTCCAGAAAGCATTGAAAAAAAAGTAGAACCAAACTTTAGAATGTTTTTTCATTGGGAATGCAAATGTATAGGAAAGCATGCTAAGTATTGAAGATAGAAGACCTCAGCTTGAAGTGAAACTATGAAAATTGCACAAAATCATCAAAATTTAATGTTCAACACATTACAATTCACTATAGAAAATTAACAAAAACACACATAAAAAGACTGGTAGAAAGTTTGTTTCTAGAAAGAGATTCCAATAACTAAAGGCTATTGTTGACATAGAAACTTTAGAAGACCCTTCCCTTTAGGCTACAGCTTCAACTGTAGCCATTACTATTCTTCCTCAAATGTCTCTGGCTCTACCCCTCATCGTGCCCCTACCTGCAAAATTTTATGCTTAAAACATACATTCAGAGAAAGATACTTAAGAAACATATTGGCCTAATTCATATATAAATTATATATAAAAAAAGAAACCTAAATGAAGGGATCTTTTAGCTATTATGACAAAAATTATATTATGATTCACACCTCCTCTACCTCTGGGATATAAGCTACCATAGGTGTAGAAGTTCTCGTTTCCGTCACCATCGAGGTTGGTATTTCTAGCATAGATGAGTGAGATTTGGATCTTCTAGTAGCAATTCCCTAGAGTAGAGTGAGGTTTCGGCATACTTGTTGTCATCAGGAAGCACCGTGATGGCTGGGAAGTCATAGTCAAGGGTGTTAGCAACTATGGTCATGATCCAGGGCACGAGATTTGAGGCAATGTCAACGTTGTGTTTGGAGTTTCTAGTCGAGCAAGCGACAAAGACATGGTAGTGGACTGCAGTGGTGAAGGCGCCGATGGTGATGCTATTGGTTTAGTACTACTACAGGTTGTCATCAAGCGAGAGCGAAAGCCTGTCAATGTCGTCGGATAGAGTGGCATCCATGGCCATAAGGATGTCAAAGCTAAAGTAGCCATAGTTCCACCAGACCTTGTAGATGGTGATCCTTGTAAGCTAAGCCATGCACGAGTAGTGTCGTTGGCATAGTTGAGAACGCTGACGTCGACCACGGTGTTGTCGATGATTTTTGATGATGTGTGCATGTCATGGACCTCAGTGTTGAGCAAGGATGCAACAAGGATCGACTGGCCTATTGTCTTATTATTGCCTTGGTTGAAGAAGCACATGTCGATGAGCTTGTTATTGCAGTTGAAGCATGGGCCACCATCGTAGGTGCCTTTCCAACGCTCTAGTGGAGCTCCAAAGTTGGTGTCATTGAAGCTAGTTCAGTTGGGCTAGGCGGCCTACAGCAGCAGTTGTAGACAGAGACAAAGACAGAATGGAAATGGAATTCTCTTTCCCATTTCTATTCCCATTTTTCATTTGGTTGTGTTTGGCCTTTTTATATGTGCAACAGGAATACGAAAAGCTATGGCTCTTTGGTTCACATTCTGCGCAACAGGAATACGAAAAGGTATGACTCTTCGATTCATGTTTTTTCCCGTTTCGTGGGTTCTTACGTGGTGCATGATGTGGAGGGCGTTACTTGGAGGGTGACAAATCCACTCCCCCCTTCCCCCTATCCTACAAGATGAGTTGGCCTCTTGGCCAAAATAAATTTTTTTAAAATGCATTTTATATAGAAAAAAAAGAATCATTAAATCTTCTTTTTTAATAAATATTGTATTTATATTATTAATTATTTTTGTATAAATTTTTCTTGTTAAATTTATACCAATTCATAATATTATTTAGAGTTTGGAATCAATATTCTTGATACTTTAGACTAATGAAATTTACCAAAACAAACTAAAGAAATACGATTATTTACTGTGAATATAAATAAATAGTAGTATTTTTCAGACATTTACTTAATATATTTAATATATGTATATTTACTCTTTCTTGTTATTAATGATGCATTTCTATATCTTCATATATCTTTTGGATACTTTTCAAATTTTACATAGTGTGTTTCACACACAAAAGTACTAAAACACAATTTACACATTAAATTCCAAGCATGAGGGTATGTTTTTGTATATTTATTTTTAAAAATAATTTTCAACCTAAAGAAATTAATATGAAACCAAAATATTTACTTCAAGGTGATAGGGCCAAGATCTTACCACTAAGCTAACATTTCATTTGTTGGAATCTTTGGACTTAAAACTCAATCTGGGAATGAGCATATGACTCAACTTCTTATCCCTCTAAGCACCGATTTTTTTAATTATTATAATTATTAAAAAGTTGTGAGCTTCAAATCATACATAAAATATAAAGGCTTAAGATGCATCTCTTTAAGGTTAACTAGGCAACCCATGAAAGAATCTAAGCTTTTGTATTTGCTCCAAACACATACCTGAAGGTCCTTATCTTCTCTTTATAGGATGATGGACACAAATCAATAAAACAAAAAAGCATCACTTATCATCTCTCTTGCCAAGGTTGCATATCTCTAAATTAGAGTTATGTTTTGCTTAAATCCCTTTAGTTTGCTTGCATGGTATAAGATACATGTAGTAGTAGATTAATATAAAGCTAAAATGTTTACTTCCAAGTCATAAGGCCAAGATCTTACCACTAATCTAATACTTCATTTATTCAAATCTCTTGACTTAAAACTTAATATAGTAATAAATACATGACTCAACTTTTCATGCCTCTAAGCATCAATTTTTTAAAGTTATTATAATTATTAAAAGGTTGTGAGCTTGAGTTTTATTTAACTCAAAGTATATTTTGCTTAAATCCCTTTATTTTGCTTGCATGATGGAAAATACTGTTGGTACCAACATCTCCCATGACTATTACATAGGGCTATGTTTGAACAAGTTTTAATACCATGAAAATTAAAAAATCCTATAGGTTTTAACCAATGCAAATTATTTAAGTGGTATCCTAGATAAAGTAAAGGATTGAAAATATAATATGATGTTAAATCATCAACAAATCCTTTACTATAATTTGCCAACCCATTCAATTCAATAAATACACTTAAATAATGATTAAGGTTGCCACTTCCATTAAGTCATTATTTACTCCTTTTGATGTGGCAGTGGTGGTTACAATGGATGTTACATTGGTGAACAATGGACGTTATGCATGGGTAGTAATTGTCATGGTCATTATATGTAGGTGGTGGCTCCTCATGTGCCAAACTAGTCTAAATAAAGTCCCCGGCTAGACACACATACAGGGAAGAAGAAAGCTAGCTACGGGAAGGGAGATTTCCAAGGTGAGGCTATGGTGAAGTGGGTTTCTCCAAGGAAGTTATGGTGGAAATCCTAGGATCCTTTTTTATTTTCATTACCTATTTGGTGGCTATCCAAGAGGCATTTTGGGGCAAAGCAATGGACAGATTCAATAGCTAGAGGTTGCAGGCTTGTTAGTAGAGGTGTGCTTCTTGCAAACACTAGTAAACAAGGCTGCAGTGGAAGTTGTTCCATTTGTGCTCATTTTTGAGCTAAGTTGTCGTTTCATTTTGTCATTTTACATTTCTGCAACTAAATTGAGGTCTTTGTACTATGGATTAAACACAAAACTTATTTTACTTTAGAACTCAAAATAATCCTATCCAAGTGATTAGCTATTTCCTACTTTAATTTCACATTTGATTGATACACAAATTTTATTGTTGGAAATTTAAAAGTAAACGGTTGTCTTTTTTTCAAAGCTATCTTGAATTTCCCTTTATATTTCTTTGTCAAAACTGTTTAACTTACCAGCATCTTTATATGTCATGAAATACCATGTTGCCCAACTAGCTGAGACTATTCTTGGGTTTTTGTACCCATATGAGAGGCACCCTAAGAAATAGTCTCTTTAAAGGAGTTTTACAGGTGTTGATGTGTCCAAAATTTAGACATCAACATCCTTTTGGCGCTAGAAGGAGGGCTATTTTTTAGCCTCTATTTTCCATTTTTATTCTCTAAAATATCAATTTTCTATTCTTTTCCTATTTCTGTTTTGTTTCCATTTTCTGAAAATTTCATTTTCTTGTTTATGTTCTTAGTCATCTACTTTACAGTTTTTGAATCTTCATTTTTCCTATTTCAATTTTCTGTCTTGGTGATAGTCATTTATTTTCTAGTTACTATTTCTGAAATTTAGTTTTTGCTACTTAAAAATTTCTATTTTTTAGTTCTTAAAATCTTTTATTTTCTAGTTTCAATTACCTGAACCTTATTGGCCTGTTTCTGATACCGGTTCTAGTTAACAGTAATATATTTTTAGTCTTATCACTTTGTTTCAATTTCATTTTTAGATCCCCAAACCTTCTTTTCCCATTTCTGTTGATTACTTCATTTTGGTGGTCCTTACCTTAGTTCTAACTTTGGTAAGGTGGTGTTCTCATTCATTACATCATTTTGTTCAAATTTACCTTTTTGAAATTTTGCATTTCACTATTTTTCTTTTAAATTTTATATATATTGCAATTTTAGTTTTCCTATTAAAGATAAAAATAAAAAATATAGTATTTAAATATTTTTTGTCTTATTTAATTTTATAGTTTTCTAGCATTTATATTTTAAAGTCTTTCATTTTATGAGTGTGATCTCCCATAGATTATCTCAACAAAGAGCTCTTAATCCTACCCCTAATTGACTAGCTACATGTCACTTTACTTTAAGAAAATAGTGAGCTTTACAATTTTCAAGTTTTGTCCCTAGAAAAATTCCAACTAGAATGGCAGCCAATCAACCCCTAGCTTCCTTGGTGAGCAATCTCTTTAACTTCACAAACTATCACGATATTCCGAAACCACTACAAAACATAAATTTGTTCATTGATCCCATAACCCCTACTAGTGATGCCTGTCAACATATACAATGTTTTAGAACCTTACTAGGCATCCATAACATTATCCAAAACAACATAGCATGTAGAGTCTTTGTGACAACTTTTAGGAGCAAAGACACCCAATGGTTTTTGATGCTCTCTAATGCCTCTATCAACTCATAAAAAGACTTTAAAAATAAGTTCTTACTCTAATTTGATAAGTTCACTAGTGTTGCCTTAGCACCAAGCAATTTCAAAAGCCTAATAAAACTACATGTGGAAAATGTCAGTGATTACATTCCTCCATCAACTTGCTTATGTGCTAAGTGAGACGCATCCACAACTTGGTGGCATCCTCAATTTTTACATGTCTACCATTGATCCATTCTTTGCCTATGTTATTAAATTTGATCCCAACATAACAGAAATATAAGGAGAGATGGCTAAAGCTATTGAGTTAGAATAAATTACCTTCATGAATAGCATTCAAACCCAATTTGGAATGATGAGTGTTAGTAACCCTATGCAATCTAGTCCTCTACCTTTGCCAACTTTCCCAATGACCAATATTATGTTTCAAACTCCTCCCCCCTTTCAACTAACTCAACCTTCAAATAATTATTTTCAAAGTTCAATGTATTCTTCATTTTTATCATCTAATACTGGTTTGAATGATGATCAATTGAAAGCCTTAATCCAATCCATCATAAACCCAAATGGGATATCTAATCTTGTTGGATCTACAACTCAAACTTAAAAAGCAAATGACCTGGATATTAACTTCACTTCAAAAACTTTCTAATGAAGTAGTTGAATTAAAGAGAAACAACAACAAGGTTCTTATACAATGTGAAAAGTCAAGTACATCAATCAATGATGATTATTGTTGCATTCATAACACTAGGCAAGTTTTTGAGAAAACTTGCCCTCAATTTTTAGTGTTATATGATGACAATACCTAAAATCAACAAAATGGAAAAACCCCAATTATGGTCCTCAACATATCTCATGAATCTAAAAATGAAGATGTTTCCTCATGTGAATAAGTCATGGTAAGTGATTAATGAGCTAGGAAAAATTCGGTGTTTGATACCTTTAATCTTTATCTTTGTTTATTTTATTGTAAAAATTATCATCTCATTTGTGACTAACCCGCAAGTTGTATCTCATGGAGGAATGGTTTAAAGCCAAAAGATCATTAAGACATAAAACCAACGATTAAGTAAAATCAACAATATTCACCGTAACTTCTAACATTAAGTTCAAAGATGAATACAATCAATTAAACCAAATTGAATTTAAATAAGTTTATGAGAAATATGAAAGATTACAAAGGATACGTCACCTAATTTGTGAGCCTACTTTGTTGTCTTTATAGTGCAACAACTTCACAATCTTAAACCATTGTTGGCTATTAATTACCACAAAGCATCAACACTCTTCCTTCACAATTTTATGCACAAACAAAAATTCTAATCTAATGTGGTTCTCTCAATAGTATTCTCTCTTTTTTTCTTCATATCATTTTTTCTATTCTCTGTCCCCTCTATTGCATCAATCCATGGACGTTATAAGGATTGGTTTGGTACATGAGGAGCCACCACCCATGCATAATAACCATCGAAATTGCTACCCATGCATAACATCCACTATAATGTCCATTGCCACCACCTGTGCAAGTAATGTTCCTTGTAATTTCCATCGATCACATGGCAAACAAACACGCAGCTCCCACCATCCATGCATAGGTAATAGCTTGGAACCACACCTCATTACCCACATAATGTCCATGGCAGAAAAATGGCAATCTCCATCAAGGTAATGTGTAGGAAACAGTTGCAGTTGTGTAGTCAAAGAACATGGTTGATGGAGTGGCACACCCACATCATGCTAATGTCCAAGTTGTAGCTTCATTACTGCCATAAATCCTCAATATGCATTCCTGTTACTGCTGCAAAAACAAAACAAGAAATCAAGAAACATAACATCAGTATAGACCAACAAATTGGATTCTTCAATTGCCACCACATGGCTACCCAACAATAAAACTTGCACCTCTAGATCAAGTCCTTAGTACATAAAAACTAATAAACTAGTACTCATCACTATAATAAACTAAAATAAATTAAAATAACTAAAATAAACATTAATTAAACACTAATTAAATAATTAATAATATGTAATTAAGATTTTAAAACTACCAAATTTGGGATTTAACCTAGCCCCCAACTAGCCTTTGACCAGTGCCTAGCCATAAAGGTGAAAATAAAATAAAATAAAATAAAATGTTAATAGATTTATAAGAAAATAGAATTATTCTAAGATATTGTTTAGGCATCCAAAATTTAACATATTGGAAACATGTAGACATTTAAAAAGAAAAATATTGTAACAAAAATAAATTTTTTATTGCCTAAATGTCCAAATATTTATTTACTAATTATACATATTCCTCTTTTGATGATAAATTTTTATTCTTGAATATGAGTTCACATATAACTCCGTTAGGAAGGCCCTACCTAGGATCAATTGAACTTAACCTTGCTTCATAAGGTCTGCTTTGTTTGGTGCAAGAATGTCTTATAAACTAAAGTTTTAAACCTTTCCTTTTTTTTCGGAAAAGATCGAGAGAATTTATATTCCAAAAAAAGAGCTATACAGCTGTACAGTGCAGGCCAGGGTCGCTGACCTCACTCCTGGCAAAGGAAATCATTCGAAAAAACCCCAAGGATCACCCCTACAATGCCTAGATTTCATGAACTAAATTCTAAAATAGAAATTTTTGTGTACAATCTCGAAAAAAAACCAGCTCCCCCATCCGCCATGGCTACCTTCCAGGGGAAGTTTCTCTGGACTATGCTTTCATACTGACAAGGTGCATGCTGGTACCTGGCCACCCAAGTCTGGCCACCAGGTGACGTCAATTTTTGGCAATGAACTGGGCAATGCCCGTCGGATGGGCCGTGGATGAGTTTGCAATCCAGAGCCGCGGTTGGGCTGGTGGTTGCGCAAGGGAGGTCTACTGTTGTCCCCCAGTGCTGCTATTGGGATCATCTCTTGTCCCTAATGGCTCCTCCTGCCGGGTTTGTCGCTGTTGATCTTGTTCCTGGGGATTGACTGGTGGGGTGAGCGCGGCTCTATTCCTGGTTGTCCCCATACTAGCCACCCATCTCTGACGTTGATGCTAGTATCTCAGCTCTGGATGGTTCATAGCTACACTGATTTCATTCCAGAGTTTTCGGACCCTACCAGCTAGTACTGCCGTGCTAGGAAGGGCCACCCCTTTGAAGATGCAGTCGTTCTGGGCGTGCCACAAGATCCAAAGCACCGCTAGCTTCGGTGAATTACCGAAAAATTCTGGGGAATGAAGGCCTGTTGTCTGCCATAGTTGCCTGGTTACGTGGCACTCATGCAAGAAGTGCTGTAATGTTTCTGCGTGGCGGTTTCATAGAGGGAAATGGTTGTTGATATTCAGGCTGCGTGTTTTCAGCAAGGCCCGAATAGGGAGGGCGTGGTGCAAGATTAGCCATCCAAACATTTTGATTTTCTCTGGTAGGACCCCCTTCCACAGCCGCATCTAGCATGGATCCATTACGTACTATTTTTGGAGGAGCTGCCGGGGGTGTAGGGAGATCTTGTCTTCGTGGCCCAACGATCTTACATGTGTACAGAGTTGCCTCCAGGTGTGGGAATCGAAGTTGGCAGCTGCCTAAGGGCTGTATTTCTACCATAGGATTTGTGCCTAGATAGGGGGATCCTTGTTTGTTGCAGTTAGTCTCAGGAGGAGTCTTTGTCTACCTAAGGCTACTTCCATCATGAAAGGGAGTATGCCAACCCCCCCAGGGTACGGGACCTTGCAGTGTTTGCCCATGCCACCAAATGCATTTTCTTCCCCCCTTTTCCACCAGACCACACGAAGTCGCGGATAATGGAGTCAATTTTTGTGGCGACTCCCATTGGCAGAGATGCCATGGAGGCAGCAAACCTCACCATGGCCCCCAAAATGGTAGAGGCTAGCACGATTTTTCCTTTACGGGACAGGAAATTGTTCGTCCAGTGAGTCGTGCGCTTCTGGATTCGCATAATGAGGGGCTGCCAGGTTTGCAACCTGTGCCAGTTGTGGATGGGGATGCGCAAATATTTGTCTTCCTCTCCCCCTGGTAGGATCCCCAGGATTTGAATGATCTTTGTGCATACCGCGACATGGGTGTGTGTGAAGTATAATGCAGATTTCTCGGTGTTGTGTGCCAGTCCTACTTCCCTTTGTAGGCGATTTAGCACCCGTAATAGCGCTCTGGCTTGTGGCACCGTGGCCCTTGTGAAGATCATGGTGTCGTCGGCATAATGGGTGATGAGGCATGGGACACCATGCATATTTAATAGAGATCAAACACTAATGCACATTACCCTAAACTAGACTATTTAGCCACCTTGACTTATGAAATTTGTACTTAAAGAATATTGTTGAAAAACAAAAATTTTAGTATGTGTAACACACTTATTAATCTAAGGATCACCCTTAGTTGGATTTTGGGTTTAAACCTACTTATCTCAAGGTAGGACGAGTTGTCCTTCTCCCTTGCATTCCAGACATGATGCTACCGAATTCTTTATAGTTCCAACTAACAATAGAATTTCCTATTACCCTCTACATTTTTTAAGGCAAAAGTCATAGACTATAAATAATACTTTATAGTTTGTTCTATGACATAAGAGTCTTTTTGAAGGTTATTTTTAAAATTTAAGACTTCTAATAGATTGTTGTTAAGTAATTCATCAATTATGGGATAAGTTGGGTCACTTAGTTCTATAAGTTCATTTTCTCCAAGTTCCTCAATGTGATGTTGATGATGTAACTTAAGCCTTTGTCCATTGACTAATAATGTAGTTGAGGAATCATCAATAGGTGATATGAGAACGCTTCCATTATCATGGGGTTGGATAACTAAATAAGGGCCTTCCCACCTAGTTGCTAACTTCCCTGGATAGTTATGTAATCTCATATTGTAGAGAAGAACTTTATCACCTACGAAAAAGTATTTTTTTTAAAGATATTCTTATCATGTAATGTATTCATTTGTTTCTTTACAATTTTTTTTTTGTCAAGAGCATGTAGCTGCATTTCGTCAAGTTTACGAAGTTAGTTAATTCAAGAAACTTGGGTCATGTCTTCATCAAAGTTGAGTTGTTGGGCTAACCATAAAGATTGATATTTAAGTTCAACAGGTAATAGACATAACTTACCAAAAACCAATTGATAAGGTGAATATCCTAAACTGTGTTTATAGGTAATCTGATAAGTCCAAAGTGCATCTTGCAATTTTTTAGATCAATCCTTTCCTTTAGTACATATAGTTTTTGTTAATATATTCAAGATAATTCTATTAGCATTCTCTACTTGGCTAGTTGTTTGAGAATGATAGGCAATAGCTATTTTATGTTGGATACTAGAAGACTTAAGGAATTTTTCCATGATTTTATTGATAAAATGGATTCCTTGATCACTAATGATCACCCGTGGAGTTTCAAAACATGTTGAAATAATTTCTCTAAAGAATGCTACAACAACCTTAACATCATTTGTTGGGGTGGCTTTTACTGTTACCCATTTGGTAACATAGTTGATACAAACCAAAATGTATTTACATCCATTAGATGGTGGAAATGGTCCTAAAATATCTATACCTCACACATCAAATGGTTCTATTATTAAAATTGGTTTAAGGGCACTTCATGTATTTTTGTTATGCCTTTCATTCATTGACATTTATCACATTCTTACACATACTTATGTGCATATTTAAAAATTGAGGGCCAATAAAATCCACTTTGAAGGGTTTTGATAGTAGTACATTTAATATCAAAGTGGCCATCCCCTAAATCATCATGGGACATTTTTAGAATTTCTTGTTGTTCATTTTCAGCCACACATCTCGTTGCTATGTTATCCTTATAGATTCAATAGAGATATGGACTACTTTAGATGTACCTAGATATGGTGCATAAGAAAGATTTCTTTTCTTCCTTAGTCAAATTGGTAGGTGTTTTCATAGTGGCTAGATAGTTGGCTATATCAGCAAATCAAGGATCCTTTCTTGTAGAAAAAATTTGTTCATCAAGAAATTCATCATGAAAGAATCATTGTGTTTGATTCTCATTAGTAGTTTTTAGCTTTGAAAGATTATTTGCTACTACATTTTTCTTTCCTCTTTTATCTAAAATATCTAGGTCAAATTCTTGGAGTAATAAGCACCATCTCATTATTCTTACATTTTTTATTTTTTGGTAGCCAAAAATTTAATGGCTGAATGATCAATATATACTCTAGTTTTATATCTTATTAAATAATATCTAAATTTATCTAAAGCATATGTAATAGCTAATAATTCCTTTTTTGTAGTTGTATAGTTTACTTGGGCTTAGTCTAAACTTTTGGACACATAATAAATCACTTGTGGTTTATGATCAATGTATTGTCCTAAAACTACCCCTATTGTTGTGTCACTAATGTCACACATTAGATCAAATGGATAATCTTAATTAGGTGCATTTAATATGCTGTGGTTACTTGTTTTTTCAATTCCAAGAATGCTTCTTGATAGTCATTAGTCCAAACAAATGAAACATCTTTTTATAGGAGCATGTATAATGGTTTAGTAATTTTTGAAAAGTCTTTGATAAACTTTCTATAATACCAAGAATGTCCTAGAAAAGATCAAAGAGTCTTTAAATTAGTTGGGGCTGGAAGTGTAGATATGACTCTTATTTTCTCATCATCCATCCTTATCCCATCTTTAGAAATAACATGTACTAACACTATGCCACTCATAACCATCAAGTGACTCTTTTCCCAACTTAATTTTAAATTTTTATCAATACATCTATTTAAGAAATGTTCAAGATGTTGTAAAGTTTCATCATAAGTATTCCAACAGATTAAAAAATCATCCATAAAAACTTCAACTTAATCTTTTAACATATTAGAAAATATTAAGATCATGGCTCTTTGGAAAGTAGCTGGTGCTTTACAAAGGCCAAGAGGCATACGTTTATAAGCAAAAGTTCCATAAGAACATGTACAAGTTGCTTTATGTTGGTCTTCAGGGGCAATGACTACTTGATTGTAACCATTAAATCCATGCAAAAGGTAATAATATTCATGTCATTCTAATTTTTTTAGAATTTGATCTATGTATGGTAATGGAAAATGGTTTTTCTTTGTATTTTGGTTTAACCTTCTATAATCTACATAGACTCTCCATATTCCACCCGTTTATTGATATTACAATAATGGGGCTTACCCATTCACTATCAACTATTGGATAAATTATTCATTCTTTCCAAAGTTTTGAAATTTCAACCTTAACAATTTGTTTTAAGGCTGGATTAATTCATCTTGGGGGAATTCTTACTACTTTTACATTGTCCTCTAGATAGATATGATGTTGGAAAATGTTGGGTGAGATTCCTTGGTGAAGGTCCTCATAACTCCATACAAATGCCTTAGATTTTCTATGTAGAACTTCTAATAATTTTCTTTCTTGCTCATTAGTAAGTTGGAAATTTATTATTAATGGTTTATTATGATCTAGGAAAACATACTTAAGTGCACTAGGTAGTTCTCTAAGGTTCAAGAAATCTTTATTTTTTGGTTGAATTATTTTTCCAATATTCCATGAACCCAAATTCAAAATCTGGTCAAGGAGATCTTGTTGTTCTTTAGTTGAGGGATCTAAAGGTCCTTCCTCAAAATTATTCAACACTAAGGTTTCCCTATCTTGTGCCATTGCTGAAGTGGGTAAAGTGTAGAGCATTCTTGCTTCCTTCAAGTCTACATTTAAATTATCTTTTACTTTATCATATATATTTAGTGTAAAAGTGAGATTGGAAAAGGAAAGTTGAAGTTGTCCAGATCTATAATTAATTACTACATTAGTTGTTGCTAACTAAGGTCTTCCAGAATACTTGATATTTTTGGATGTGCTTTCCTTATCTTCCATCACTATCTTCAAGCAAACCTACACACTATCAAGATGTGGTTTTCTATAATTTTGTTTCAATCTTTTATGGAATGTAATGCTTATGTATTTTGGATTTTAGATATGTCTGGTTTTCTCTCTTGTTGTTTTGGTGGCAAAATATTTATCATTTATTGAGGTGGTTGATGGTAGGTATGTTAGATATCAAAAAGTAATTACATTAAAATATGTAACATATGATAAATGAAATGAGACTTGGTTGATGGAATATGGCCATTGTATCTTCATCCTACTAGAGTTCATTATTTCAATTCTAAAATTTTGGATTTTAGATATATTTGATTTCTTTCCTTGGTATTTTGGTGGTGAAATATTTAGCATTTATTAAGGTGTAGAAAATTAAAAGATTCATTTCGATTATTGTAATTGTAAAAAATGAGAACTCAGTTTGGTTATTCTCCATTACTATATCTACAAAGTTGGGATAGATTTTGATGGAGATTGAGTAACAATAATTACTAGAGCATAAGCTGTAGTAATTAGTGTGGTTGAATTACCATCAAAATCTACCAAAAATCATGATATACAATTAGATCATTATTAATCAAACAAGTTATCATTAAATTTATTAATGAAAAAAAGTCATTCATTTATATTCTTTACTTTGTCATGGTCTTTTGAATGGATTATGCCTATGTTATGAAATTATATCTATTAGTCATTTTTCAATGGTAAAAGAATTAGAGCTTGGTTTGGTTGTTCTTCCTTACTATGTTTATATATTTGGAATAGATTTTAATGGAGAGTGAATAACATCAATCACTAGAGGTCAAGTTTCATTCATTTATATTCTTTACTTTGTCATGGGTTTTTTAATGTGTGATTATGCATACATTATGAAATTATATCTATTAGTTATTTTTCAATGGTAAAAAAATGAGAGCTTGTTTGGTTGTTCTTCCTTACCATGTCTATAGAGTTGGGATAGATTTTGATGGAGATTAAGTAAAATCAATTACAAGAGGTTAAGCTTAGTAATTAGTGTGGCTTTGTCTCCATCAAAATTTATTGCAAATCTTGATCCATAGTTAGATGGTTCTTAATCAAACAAGTTCTCATTCAGTTTATCAATGTATAAAAGCATTCATTTATATAATTTACATTATCATCACCTCTTCCATATGGGATTATACATACATTGCTATTTATTCCTATTCTTTACTTTGTCCTTGCCTATTATTTATATATGAAGCATGTGTATATATAATGGTTTTAAATACTTTTTAAAGATATTTCTCATTGTTACAAATTCATGAATCATATATAGATATAATTTAAATGTGTGTTTCAAAAATTAATTCAATTAAAATATGTAAAATATGATAAATGTAATGAGAGTTAGGTGATGGGCAATGGGAATTGTGTCTCCATCTTTCTAGACATTATTTTGTGTAGTTAAGAATATGAAACAATGAATAAAATGAGAGCTTGGTATGGTTGTTCTTCATCACTATGTTTATGGAGTTGGTGTAGACTTTGATGGTGGTTGAGTTACACCATTTACTAGAGATTGATTTTTCTAGTAATTAGTGTGACTTAGTCACCACCAAAGTCCTCTTCACGTTATGATTTGTAGTTAGATGGTTATTAACCAAATAAGTTCCCATTCAATTTTTTAATGTAGAAAAGTTAATCATTTATATTATTTATGTTGTCATTGCCTCTTAAATGTGGGATTATGCATACGTTGTTATGCATTTATATTCTTTACTTTATCCTCACCTATTATCTATGTAGGAAGGTTGTGTACATATAATGATTTTAAGTAATCTTTTAAAACATATTCCTCATTGAAAAGATTCATGAATCATATATAAATATAATTCAAATGTGTATTTATAAAATTAAACCTCATCTACTCTTATGCATGTAGGAGCTATTTTGGAGAATCTTGGGTTTAATTTTGGCTATTAAACATGTGAAGAGGATACTTGGTATCCCAACCTAGGAGAATGCAACAGTGGTGTTAGAGAACTTAGGTTTTAATTTTGGCTATTAAACATGCCTTTGGTATACTTAGTCATAGATAAGATCATACTAGGAAGAGGTTACTTGAACTTTTAAATCTAGTAGCATGCATTACATGTGTACTTTATGTTGTCCAATCCTAGTAGCATGAATTACATGATGCCTTTGCTTGTCAAAATGATGGGATGTTTTGGAATGTATTTTAAAATACCACTTATCCTAATGCATGCAAGAGTAGTTTTGAAGAATCTAGGGTGTCTTCAAAATCATAATAGAGAGAGGTATGTTGTTATTTGAACCCACTATTGTGCATAAAATATGTACTTCATGTTCTCCAAACACATGGGGAATGACCACATGATACATTGAATTGTCTAAAGGATGCAAGAGTTATTTTGGAGAATATAGGGTTTAATATTGGCTATTAAACATTTGAAGAGGATACTTGGTATTCCAACATAGGGGCATGCAAGAGTGGTGTTGGAGAACCTAGGGTTTAATGTTGGTTATTAAACATGTCTTTGGTGTACTTAGTTATAGACAATATCATACTATGAAGAGGTTATTTGAAAGTCCAAATCTAGTAGCATGCATTATATTTGTACTTCATGTTGTCCAATCCTAGTAGCATGAATTACATGATATCTTATCCTATCAAAATGATGGGATGATTTAGAATGTATTTTAAAATATCACCTATCCTAATGTATGCAAGAGTAGTTTTAAAGAATCTAGGGTTTCTTCAAAATCATAATAGAGGAAGGTCTATTGTTATTCCAACCCACTATTATGAATAAAATATATACTTCATGTTGTCCATACACATGGGGATAACTGCATGATAGCTTGAGTTATCCAAAGAATGTAAGAGTTGTTTTGAAGAATCTAGGGTTTAATGTTAGCTATTAAACATGTGAATAGGATACTTGGTATCCCAATTCAAGAGCATGCAAGAGTGGTGTTGGAGAACCTAGGGCTTAATGTTGGCTATTAAACATGTCTTCAGTGTACCTAGTCATAGACAAGATCATACTATAAAGAAGCTATTAAACATCTAAAGAGGATACTTCATGTCCCAACCCAGGAGTATGTAAGAGTGGTGTTGGAGAACCAAGGGTGTAATGTTGGTTGTTAAATAAGTCTTTGGTATAGCTAGTCATAGACAAGATCATACTACAAAGAGGTTGCTTGAAAGTCCAAATCTTGTAGCATGCATTACATCTATACTTTATGTTGTCCAATACTAGTAGCATGAATTACTTGATGTCTTTTCTTGTCAAAATGATGGGATGATTTGAAATGAATTTTAAAATTTCACCTACTCTAATGCATGCAAGAGTAGTTTTGAAGAATTTAGGGTTTCATCAAAATCTAGGGTTAATCACATGATCCATTGGGTTGCCCCAAGAATGGCATAGGTTAATGTTGTGTTAGATGCTTAATATTCAAATCAACGAGCATGCTTGATGTATGGGAAGGATGTTGGACCACAACAAAAATAAAGAAGTATTTATATAACTAACAAAATAGGGTATTAAGGTTGAGGAAGAATAGGGATGTGAGTTTAAACTTAAAATGTCATATTAGTTATAGTAGGTACATGTCATAACAAATATGAACTTCAATTAAATATAATACTAACCCTGGCCCTTAAATAAGGATTATCTCTCTTGTTGTCATATCATGAACATGTGCTCTCTTAAATGACTAATCTATGTATGTATAATAGATTATGCCCAACAAGTCTCCATATCATTAGGTGTAAGCCTATTGATAAGACTCTTAATTTGAAACCTCTGAGTCATGGGTTTGATTCTAAAGGGAATTACCAAGTAATAATAGTTTTAAGTGAATTATATATTGTGTGGTATATTTGGAATACAATTATTTCATTTTTTACCATATGGTGAATCTAGATTACAATTATTTCAAGTTGTAACATGGAACATGGGATTAGAACATGTTATAAATTCATACCTAAGAACATGCATATAAATACGAGACTACACAATGTATCCTAATTTTTATGAATAACATTTATCCAGTGCTATTTTTAATTTAATTTAAGTAAACTTAGCAATGCATGTGGACTTCAAAACCATTAATATACTTAGGTGTGCCTATGTACTCCAATAGACACCAAAACAACTAATATAATTAGTCTTGCTAACATTGTGCTTCTCTACTATAGTATACTTTTCTCCTACTAACATCGCACAAATCCCAATTTTCTCCTGCTAACTTTGCTCCACTTGTTACAAACTTCTCAGATTTCTTCATGTAGTTAATTGAAAGGTGTGTTTATGTGCTATCTTCCTTGTATAAATTGTGAAATTTTGGTTGTCTTATTTTTCAAAGTATGAAGCATTGGTCCTAAATTTCAAGAATTTTGTTAAATTGATTGATTTCCTTTAGTATTGCTTTGTCTATGTTTTTCCTTAGTTTGATAATAGAGTCATATTTATCAATTGTTTCTTGGCTTGATTGGATTTCCCGATTTCATGTTTATTCTTCATGTATGTATGCCCATGATAAAATGTAATTTGTTGACACGTCCTAGTTAAATTTCTACAATTTATCTATGGTTTATAGTATCCATCCTTCTTAATATTATTCTAAGTGAAATTTTTTCCTATGTGCATCCCCATCAAAATGAAATCACAGATGCATTCCCATGACCCTATGTCCTTAGGTATGTATTTCACCCAGCTTTGGCATTTAGCATGATTGCTTGGTTGATAATTTAGAAAAAAGAAATGGATAGAACAACCCTGATAGGTTTGGAGTAATAAGAAAGAATCTTATAGTTACTAGATTTGTCAAGTTTTCTTTGCTTTGCCCTATATTATTGCGTCATTTTAGCAAAAAGTATATCAAACTTATTTGTTGTATGTTTAATCTATTTAGTATATTGCTAAAGTCTATTTATGCAATTAATACAATGCTTAAAAAATTGGGGAAAAGACCTTCACCAATTTGTAGGGATTATAAATTAGGACCTTTTATTTACTATATGGTCAAATCTAAAAGAGAGTGAAGTCAAAAAAATCTTATTTGAATTGAAAAGAAATATGACACTATGACATTTCCACATAACTAAAAGTAGGCACTTAGATTTGGTAGGATTAACTAAAATAGTTTAGTTGAGATATGTATGTTAAAATAGATGGTGGGATGAAAAGAAATGATTAGTTAAAAAGGAAAAATATTAATGAAAGCTTTGATGTTTTGTTTACTATCAAGTAAATGAAGTAGATGTTCAACATATGCCTCTTGTTTAATGAAGGTTTTTAATCCTAGGTAGATGAGTTAAGGTGATGAGATGGATTGGATTTATATCTTTATACTTTGTAAGAAGCCTAGTACTACCTTAATGTATTTTAGATTTAAGGAGGTCCTCGAAAGGAAGAAATTTTTTCATGATTTATCATAGTATTCTAATGGTTGCATACAAATTATTGTGGTAAATCTATTAGTATTACATCCTAAATGCTCATTGAGTACAATAAACATGTAGTAGTTACATTAAGCATGAAACATGTAGTAGTTAGACTAAAAATTTAATGGTTTTAGCAGTGTTGTAGTGGTTTTTAAGTTGTAGGATCCTAGGTAGAAATATAAAGCTTATAAAAGTTGCTACCTTATAATCATCTCTATAAGTATGCACTAGTAATAGTTAAGTGTTGTGCACTAATCCTTACTGAGACTGTGTCTCACTCATTTGTTGTAAAATAATAGACATGTTGTATGATCAAGATATATGAACTGTCTGTATGTGTATGTCTATCATATTTTAGTAGCTAATGTATATGTTTCAATAGTTTAGAATATATGAATTGTTTGTATGTGTGTGTATTTGGCTTTACAAAATGTTGTTAACATAAGAGTTCGATTTAAGTGTTGAGTTTCTTAAGTGGTTATGCCCTATAGTCCTATTTGTTACGATTGTACTTTTTTATAGCTAAACACATCTAGTGCTTTTTATAGTTTATAAGCTAGTACTATTCTTTTTGTTCCCCAAGGTACTATTTTTGTAAGCCTAGGTATATTTGAGGTATACTATGTATACTTTGTTATCATTGATAAATAAATTTTTACTGATGTCTTACAAATGTTGTTGTTTGTGACATAGCTAAATAGTATTTATATTAAGGAAGTTTACTTTTAATAGTTTATAATCTAGTGTTGTTTTTTTTTTGTTCCTTAAGTTATTAATCCTTTATGCCCATGTATATTTGAGGTATACTATGTATACATGGTTATCCTCAATTAATATATTTGTACTGATGGCTTATAGATGGTGGTTACTATAATAGAGCTAAATTCTTTTTGTATACAGGAAAGTTTGCTCTCAAAGTGATTGATTCTTTTAGCCATGCAAATTTGAGGTATACTAGGTATACTTTATTATCAACAATAGATATATATGTATGGATGCCTTATAGATGCTGTTATTTGTGACATAGGTAAAAAATATTTATATTAAGGTAGTTTGCTTATTATAGCCAATAATTTAGTGCTATTCTTTTTATTTTCTAATTGACTAATTCTCTTGTCCCATGTAATTTAGTGCTATTAAGGGACTTTATATTTACATAGTATTTACATATTAAGAAATTATGTACTCCCATATGTTGGAAATATGCATACCCGACGTAAGTACAACTACCAATAATATGCAAACAATTTGTAGTAGTTTAAGATATATGTTTCTAATAGATATGTATGAGCTTAGTAGATTTGTTATCATTAATTGATATGCTTGTATTTACAGCTTATGGATGCTATTATTTTAGGTCTATTCTTTCCTTGTATTAAATTACCACTTCCACAACTTCATGCTTTACGCTCGATTACTACTATGGTACATTAATGCTATATATTTCTATGGTTTTATTCTTGGTTATCTTTGATACTATTTTATTTAGTATTTTATAATCTTAAAGTAGAATGACTATAGTTCTTAATATATCATAAATGACTAATAGAAACTATATTCATGTAGCATGATTTAAAAATGTTCAGGTATTTAACAATGGTTTATTTTCATTGTTCTTTGAGTAAAATGAGATGATAAAGTCACATAATTAAGGATTATAGCATGGGTTGCTTGTTTGAGCATCCTAATATGTATGTAGGTATCCATATTAGGAAGTTATGTTCAAAGTACATATATTTTGTAGATTAATTTCATAGCACCATTGTTATAAAATAAAATGTTCTAAAAAATAAAAGGTTTTATTTACAGTTGCACATTCATGCAACCTTCTAATATGAAACAGGGAAATGAGATTCCAAGTAAAAAATGAATACATTCTAATATATTTTATCCAAGTATCTAATATGTCTATCATTTTTAGAATCTTCAATATAAACTATAGAATAGGTGTTTCATTGAAGGTTGCTCATCTGAGCAATCCATTTTCTAAGTACATTTTGTTATTGAGAATGCTATATGAAATCATATATTTTTTGTTGATACTCTACAATATAGTTCCATCCCCTATGAATCCATATGTAAAGTAAAAAACACTTGTGGAAGAGGTTGCATGGTTGTGCAACCCATTAAAATAGGTCCATACTTAGTATCATAGTGAATGAATTGCATATTTTATGTGACTAATTTGATGTATCTATAGTTTCACTAGATTGGTATTACCTACTTGTATAATTACCAATCTCTTGTTATGTAAGTTAAATATGTAGATTGAGAGAAGACTTACCAAATCTAGCAAAAATTTTCATCTTTCTTAGAATCTACAATATAAATTACAGATTAGGTGTTCCATGTAAGGTTTCTCATCCAAGAAACCCATTCTCCAAGTGCATTGCATTATTGAGAATGCTCTAGGAAGTCATTTAATTTTTCTTGATGCTCTACAATATAGGTCCATCCTTTCTGAATTCATATGTAAAAGTAAAAAACACTCCTAGGAGAGGTTGCATGATCATGAAATGCATTGAAATAGGTCCATCATTAGTATCATAGTGAATAAATTGCATATTCTATACAACCAATTCAATCTATTGATGATTTCAATAGATTGGTAATACATAGTCATATAATTACTGATGAGACGCGATATGCATAGGTCGCGATATTGCATCCCCTACGATATCGTGTACGCGATATCGCGTTGTCCCCTGCGATATCGCATATGCGATATCGCGGTCCGCCGTCAAATCTATAAATAAGAGGCGGCACTCCCCTCATTTCCATATAGAGGTTAGAAGTAGCGAAGCTCTGGTGGATTGATCACCCCAGAGATAGAATATTTTCAATATGCCGGCAGCAGGAGTCCCCCAAGTGAACGGTTCTTTATTCGAGTAGCTTTGTACCTAAACGCAAGTTGTGTACGGCAATAAAGACGAGCTTTGTGGATAAACCTTGCAATACATGGATAGGTTTAATTAATGTTATTTATTGCTTTCTTAGTAGCGCGGCATGAGTACGACTTGGTTACGAGCATTGACGAATGTGTATGGCTAGCCAAGGAATCGGCTACTCATTGTGATTAGATTCTCTCACCCTTATCTTCTAGAATGTGGGAAGAGTACGACTTGATTACGAGCATCTACGGATGTGTATGGCTAGTCAAGGAATTGGCTGCTCGTCACACTTAGGCTAGTTAGGTGCCTCAGTACGACCGCTTCGAGCACGTGCGTTACGTGTGTGGTAATCCCAGTAACGATTAGCATTTGGTAGCCACAGTTGCATAGTTCAGGATGTGTACGACACTTAGTGCTGTAGTTAGAGTTAGTTTTAGTCTCTCAACCCTTCATCCTTTAGCATAGGAGATAAACCTGAAAAGACCAAAAAAATCATATACCTCGAACTTACTTAACCATACACCGTGACAACAACAAGTAAGTCTGGGAAGACAACGATTAATTAACCCCAAGTGTTTCTTACGGTGTTTAGGCATTTAGTCTATGGAGTTCGACTGGATCGCGCGTGCTACGCTCGTTTCATATGGTTGAGTGTAGGGGTACCTCGCCACTCATCATTGGCACTGTTGCTGGGGACTAAGTGTTTGTATGTCAATTAGAACATTAGGAAATCTTTTGCATCGTTGTGAGCCTTAACGAACCTTTGGGTTAATTAGTTAAATAAGAACATATATAACGGTGAACAGCACACCAATAAAATGGCTTCTTCTCATAAGGTTAATGCACCTAGGGATAACAAGAAAGATAGTCAGCGACATACACATAACCTGAACCAGCCAAGTCCTAAACAATATAAGATAGTTTATACTCATCTCGATGAGTATATTCCTGATTACACTTTTACCCTCCATCAGGATGAACAGTTGCGCTGGAGAGATTTGTTTGGTAACATAGTTTTACCACTAGATCGATATGTTCCGAACATGCGCTTCTGTGCCTTAGCACAGACTGGCATGCAGGACGTATTCGCTAAATATGTTGCTGGAGAATATGATATAAGGGATTATCATCCCACTACTTTGCAATGTATGAGGGACGAAAGGCAGGAGAACCAACACTCATTGTTGAAGGGCAAGGTCCCCCATGTCCTTAGTGAAATAGGAGACGAGGAATCCCTCACAACGGGTTTCTTAGGAAATGATGTTCCTCCTCCTCACAATGGTGAAGAGGTTAGGCATCAGAGCCTTCAATCAACTATACATGCTATGGGCTCTGATCCCCGTGAACACCAACTGTTCACGGTAGGAACAACCACTCACAGTAAGGATGGACACTTGGATGGTCACAACGATCGGGGCCGAAGTAGCCAAAGAGAAGGTAAGAAACATCGCCATGGTGATGGATCCCCTTCCTCTTCTCCTTCATCTCA
>MNCI01009669.1:0-22036 GCA_015680685.1 Gnetum montanum | reverse complement strand
GACGCGTACCTAGGAATCTGTGATCTTTCCTTGCAAATTTCTAAGATGAATATTTACAGAAAGATCGAGAAGAAGAAAGTTCCATACATCACATACAGTGATTCATCGGGTGATGACATGGAGGATATGTCTCCATGTGAGAGGTGTGCCTATGAGAATGGGAAACAAAGATGCCTGTATGTAGCAACCATGCAACCAGTATTAGACACCCCGTGGTTGACAGCCACCCGAAGGAGCAAGCAAATATGCATGGAATGAACTGAGGAGACAACTCATGCCAAAAACCGTGGCATAGACACATTGGAACATGAGCGTCGCCAACTTCCACTCCTGAATCTAAGATCATCAATTGGGAGAAGTTGGACACTTCTTAGAAATTCAAATAGATGCTCATTATTTTAGATCTCTCCCTTACAACTCAGTCATGGGGGAGATGGCCACCTATGCTAATCATATGGGGCCCTCAATTATTTTTCTAGTTTTTTTTACACATTTTTGTTTTACAACGCTTTTGTTTTACACATTTTTGTTTTACAAATTTATTTAACATTTCTAATTTTTGTTTTACAACATCGTTACACGTTTCCATTTTCTGTGTGAGTGTGTGTGTGTATCCACCCTGTAAGTTCGTCCCATAATAAGTGTTCAGACCGATGGTATGAACTGTTTTCATATTGATTGCTAATGTTTGGTTTTTACCTTTAAGTCACAATGTTAATACTAAGGTATGTTTCTTTTGATATGGCAGGCAATGAGATCACTTCATCCATCCATCCACCAATTTTTATGGTTTCTCCTGGCTTGGAAATGTACAGTACCCTTCTAATAAGAAATTTCACGAATCGGTGACTGGGTATTTCTCAAACTAAGGAAGGACTCAAGGATTGCAAAGGGTGTGACTTCAAAGGAACTTGATGCTTTTGTGTTGGTCATTCACTTGGGTGCTTGGATGCTTCTTCTTAAGTTTTCTTACCGTTCTGATGTTACCCAATTATCGGAAGCTGAGCTAATAACAATAAGAAGTCTTTGCATGGTGTGAAAGTGAGAATTCAAAGCACACCCCTTAGATGAAATAAAATTTGGGCTACAAGCACTAGTTGTGGAACCAAAAGTGTTCCCTCTAACTACAGCCTTCTCGCTTCCCATTGTCTCCTTTGTTTCGTCGGAATGGTGGTGGCTCTTTGGAGATGCATCCTCGTTATCCTAGTGGATGGTTTAACCGAATGCATTGATGCGAAGTCACTGGAAGTGGTTGGTTTGAGCCCGGAGTTGGAATGAGATTTGCCAAGTTGCATTAATCATCAAACACACAAGGGGCTATACACCACCTTGTTCTTGGGATTCCATTCCATTTCTCTTCTTTTCATCTTTCTCTCCATTGTTCACCTCATTGCTAGTTGTATCATTAGTGTATATATTTTGGTTGATGCATTGTTTTCTTTTCGGTAAATTCTTGCGGTTAAGACTTTAACACTTATTCCAAAAGACATTCCCAGAGCCTACGGACTCTTTGAATGTGGGTTTGTCAGGGCATTAACGGCATGAGCCTACTTTGGGGAGGACCCATTGATGTTCCTATTTGGAGCATTAGTTAACTTCTTTTCCTTAATATTTTGCAATTAATTATTATTTTGTTCATTCCCATCTTGACATCCACGTCACTATTGTTTTCAGTTGTCCCTGTTTTATCTATCTTTCTTACTCCTTTCCCTTCTTCATTCTAACACTACCGGAGGTTCGCGATTAGTCATGGGGGTACGGGGCCCGCTTTTTTTGATTTTCTCCTAGCCCCAAAATTTTTGATTTTCTTCCTAACCCTTACACCTTTGGTAGGCATCATTACTACATCTCCTGATCCATATTAGCCATACCACAACCTAGCCAGTGGACCTCCACTGAAGCAAGGTATTAATTACTTAATGATTCAATTACCCTTGCTAATATATGATTATGTTGTGTGTGCAGATGACGATCATAAAAATATGGAATGGATCTAAAGCAAACATTTGGAATGGAGCAGCACTGAAGCAGCTATGCAAGGAGCAAGATCGATGGCACACTTATGGATGGACAATGAAGGTGCAATCTTGGCGTTGGCAGCAGTAATACTTCTTTCTATCTCTCTCTTTCTCTCAAGTTGCCAATAAAGGCTTGATGTCATTGTAATAAGGTGTTCACCTTTGTTGTCATGAACACCAGTTTTGTCAAGTCTTGTAATAATGATTCGTTCACAAGTCATCCCATTAGTTCCATTCCCCTCAATAATTCCATACCTTCCTGATATTATTGTAAGGAACTCGAGGACGAGTTTTCATTCAGTCATGGGGGTATGATGAGACACGATATGCACAGGCCGCGATATCGCGGTCCGCCATCAAATCTATAAATCCTCATTTCCATATAGAGGTTAGAAGTAGCGAAGCTCTGGCGGATTGATCACCCTAGAGATAGAATATTTTCCATGTGCTCGCAGTAGGAGTCCCCCAAGTGAACGGTTCTTTATTCGAGCAGCTTTGNAGTTAGGTGCCTCAGTACGACCACTTCGAGCACGTGCGTTACGTGTGGTAATCCTAGTAATGATTAGCGTTTGGTAGCTACAATTGCATAGTTCAGGGTGTGTACGGCAAGTGGGAATGGATGTTGATGCTAGGACTTAGTGCTGTAGTTAGAGTTAGTTTTAGTCTCTCAACCCTTCACCCTTTAGCATAGGAGATAAACCTGAAAAGACCAAAAAAATCATATACCTCGAACTTACTTAACCATACATCGTGACAACAACAAGTAAGTCTAGGAAGACAACAATTAATTAACCCCAAGTGTTCCTTGTGGTGTTTAGGCATTTAGTCTGCAGAGTTCGACTGGATCGCGCGTGCTACGCTCTTTTCGTATGGTTGAGTGTATGGGTACCTCGCCACTCATCAATTACTAATCTCTTATTATCTAAGTAAACTAGATAGATTGAGATAAGACTTACTAAATCTAGGGAAATTATGCTACTATTTTCATCTTTCTTAGAATCTATAATATAAATTATAGAATAGGTGTTTCATCCATGGTTGCTTATCTAAGCAAACCATTCTTCAAGTATGTTTTGTTATTAAGAATGCCATAGGAAATCATATATTTTTTATTGATACTCTACAATATATGTCCATCCCCTCTGAATCCATATGTAAATGTAAAAAATACTCTTGGGATCCATATTTAGTATCATGGTGAATGAATTGCATGTATAATTAGTATCATAGTGCATGAATTGCATGTTGATGGTTTCATTGGATTGGTAATACCTAGTCATATATTGAAAATTAAAAAAAATCTCATGGAAGATGTTGCATGGCCATGAAACCCATTGAAATAGGCTCATAATTTTTATAATAATGATTGAATTTTATATTTGAGAGTCCATTTAGTCATGGGATATTCAAAAGTCCCATGGGTATCATTATTCTATTAGGATGCAAGATGTGCATATGTGATATCCTTGTGTTGACTTAGAGGTTGCATGTCTATGCAGGATTCTATTTGAGTAGTAATATTTGCAAGTCCCATGGGTATACTTGCTTTGTGAGGATGCTAGATTGTGCATGATCTATATCCTTATGTCTTTAATAGGTTACATGTCTGTGCAGGTTCTAGTTAGTCATGGGATATTTTCAACTCCCCTAGATATGCTTACTTGATTGGGAATCCTAATGGTGCATTTCTCATATCCCTATGTCATCTTGGATGTTGCACGTCCATGTAGGTTCTATTTAGTCATGGTATATTCAAAAGTGCTATGGGTATAGTTACTTCATTAGTATGCCAGATGGTGCATACTTGATATGCTCATGTCATCCTGAAGGTTGCACATGTCTGCAAGTTTCTATTCAATTGGTGATATTCACAAGTCCCATGGGTATGCTTTTTTTGTGTGAATGATAAGTCATGGTATATGATCAAGTCTTGTGGATATGCTTTCTTCATCAGTATGCCAGATGATGCATGCTTGATATACTTGTATCATCCTGGAGGTTACATGTCTATGTAGGTTTCTATTCAATCAGTGATATTTGTAAGTCCCATGTGTTTCCCTATTTCATGAGAATGATAGAATGTGCATCCTTGATAACCTTGTATCATCTAGTAGGTTACACGTTCATGCAAGTTTCTATTTGATTGTTGATATTTGCAAGTCCCATGGGTTTCCTTGTTTCATGAAAATGATAGATTGTGAATCCTTTATATCCTCGTGTTAACTTAGAGGTTGCATGTTTGTGTAGGTTTCTATTAGAGTGGTGATATTCTTAAGTTGCCTTAGTATCCTTGTTTAGTTAGGAGACTTGATCATGCATTCTTCATGTCATTGTTCATCCTCTAGGTTGCAAATTCATGTAGGTTCTAGTTAGTCATGGGATATTCTCAACTCCCTTGGATATTCTTACTTTCTTAGGAGGCTTGATGGTGCATTCATTATATCCTTAGGTTGTCCTAAAGGTTACACATCCATGTAGGTTCCATTTAGTCATGGTATATTCAAATGTCCCATGGGTATGCTTGCTTCATCAAGATGCCAAATGATGCGTGCTTAATATACTTGTGTTATCTTGTAGGTTTTATGTCCATGCAGGATTTTGTTTGCGCATGATATTTGCAAGTCTCATGAGTATGATCACTTCCTTAGGAATATAGATGATGCATGCTTGATATCCTTGGGTCATCCTATAGGTTGCAGATCCATGCAGGTTTCTGTTCGATCGGTGATATTCTCATGTATCCTAGGTATGGTTGTTTAGTTAGGAGGCCTGATCATGTATTCCTCATATCCTTGTTTCATCCTATAGGTTGCAGATCTCTGTAGGTTCCAGTTAGTCATGGAATATTCTTAAATTCCTTAGGTATGTTTATTTAGTTAGGAGGCTTGATCATGCATTATTTATGTCATTTTTTCATCTTATAGTTTGCACATTCGTGCGGGTTTCAATTAGTCATGAAATATGCTCAACTTCCCTAGGTATGTTTGCTTTGTTAGGAGTGATGATGATACATTCATTATATCCTTGTGTTAACTTAGAGGTTACACATCCATGTATGTTCTATTTATTCATGATATATTATCAAGTCCCATGGGTATGAATGCTTTGTCAGTATGCCAAATGATGCATGCTTGATATACTTGTGTTGTCCTTGAGGTTGCACATTCATGCAAGTTTTTGTTTGATTGGTGATATTCACAAGTTCCATGGGTATGCTTGCTTTGTTAGGAATCCAAATGATGCATGGTTGATATCATATTATGATAGTTAGATATAGTATTATCCATTATGTTTCTCCTATGTTAATGTTGATTATTAAAAATTGATGAAATGCCTAGATGATTGACTATATTCATAATTGTCATGAATGATTAATTGAGGTATACTGATATAACTTATGATTGAATTTAGATGATTTATTTATTTTGCTTTTTAAATAACTATGGTGGTTCATATTTCTTATATGAGTTTTGTTGTAGGAGAAAATAAGCAATATTGTGCAGAATGTTAAAATGCAAATGAATCCTACTAAGTCATGGTATATGAGTAATATGAAACCTGAAGCTAGACACAAGGATATTCATATTTTCGTGAAGTTCATGAATAGTAATTTATTCAAAGATGAAGGAATTATGATCTCTATGTGCATTTAAGATAATGATATTATTTACATTTAGTCAGAGAAGTTACTTTCTGCAACTAGGGTCTTACTTCATGGTGGCAGATTTCTTCTTGGATCCTTGGGCATGGATCAAACTAGATTATCCTCTATAATGAGAAGATATGGAATAGATATGATTGATTCTAACTACACTGATATTGAGGTTGTAGAATTTGTAAAGAGGCCTCTACAAGAAAGAAAGACTATGAAAACATCATTTGTGGTTCTTTATATGAGGAATCATATGAATCAATGATACAACTCATATAATAAGATTCTGCTTATGCATCGACTAAGATCTATTTTAGTACATCTTATGATGTCTGTGAAGGGACCACTCTCAATCACTCCATTTAAATTAGAAAATAAATCTAAATCAAGAAGTAAGAATTCTATTAGAGTTGCTAACAAGGGAATTAAGATTGCATAAACTTAGAGGACATATTTTCATCCTAATTTTTCAACAAGCTACTAGATCAAAATTGAAAAATGCAATTAGGCAGTTGATAGGTATAGAATCAGAGCTATGAATATGAATATGTTGAGGAACTTCGCTCTGCAATGTCCAAGAATCTTGTTACTATTATTCATGACTATATAATAATGTCTTGTAAGGTTTTTAGTGGTAAGAAATTTACTCTCTTAAATGATATGGAGCTTAATGCTGATGATGTTTGGTTTTGGATTCTTGATGGATAACACTCAATTCATGTTGCTAAAATTTTTTTGGAGAGAGACAATGTGGAGCAAGCTATAGTATGATGCATAGACCTAACTAGTGAGAATGTTTGCAATAGGTATTTAATCTCTTATATTCTAATATTTCCTTATTCAATTTCATGTTATTGAGATTGAGTTAGCAAATTTCTTGATTTACTAATGTTGCCTTCTTTATAGGTATTCAATTAACGAATACATGTTCATTAGTCTTCTTGGTGTTGTGGAGTTTGCTAAGGGTGAGCCAAGGCTTAAGCCTTATGTTTAATCAATGCTACATCAACATATGTTGTCTCTCTCCTTAGAGGAGGTGATGTATATAACCATTAAGAAACTTGATGGTTTTTTTGTTATTGGAAAAATCCTATGTTTGTTGACCTGATCGTTCAGAAATATGAAATAGAATTTTCATCAATGGAGAAATTAGTCATTTGCTATTTTGTTAATTTTGAAAACATAACTATTAAGGATTCTATTATTTTTTTAAAAAAAATTATTTGAGTTTATACAAAGTATAATTATTATATATTCTAGTGTAGTTATTAATATTGACATGAAGAACTATCATTTATTTAAGTTTTTTCTAAATGACTTAAAGATTGTATATATAATAATATCTCATTCAAATATAGTTTAAGTTACTGCTACAAGAGGAAAAAATGTATGTTTTGATTTACTACTTCTTCATAGTAATAGAAGTAGTTGAGCTACCAAATGCATTTTAGGATGGTGACTATGATGTCATGAAAAAATATGGTTTATATGAATTCCATTAAGGATATTCTCCCAGATATAGCTATTCTAAAATATGTGGATTACAAGTAATGTAAATTAGTCAAACTTTAAAGAAAACTTATTAATTCAATTCTGATGAGGGATGAAACAATTATGAAGGGTATCTTCTTCATTATATTGTTATTCTATTGTAGAAGACATCAGTATCATATTAGTACACAATGATGATCTATGATGTTTCCTATGTTCTATCATAGCAAAGCTAATAACAACAATTGATGAGGAGCCTTTTGATGCTAAATTTGAAGAGGAATAATATCAAAACATTTTTGAAGTAAAAGATGTATATAAAGACATAGTAATAAGTTTGAAATATAGGTCAACTGATAAGGTATGTTAAGTTATATTGAATGAAAAATATGGTGTAATGTATCATAGTAATATTATTATTGATACTAATTAATTTATCATAAGTAGAAGGGTCTTGTATTTGATGATGATGAGCTACAAACTCAATAGGAGGATCTAGAAGAAGATGATGACATTTCTAAGCATGTTAGAGTTATAATACATCATTGATGCTTAATTTTGAATCATAAAAATCATGATATTACTTACTATTATTACTAAAACTTTAGAATGTGAAAGGAAAAGATCTAGAGAAGGAGACAAATGATGATTCTAATGATGCTAAAGAAACTAATAAAATGAGAACTTGATGTGTTTGTATGTCTACTAATATGATGAATATCAAATAAGTTTCCTTAGTGATGTACTATACTAATTCTCTAAAATCTACCTTTTTGATTAGAAAACCTCTTTTAAAACTATTGAACAAGGCATAGCAAGTAGAGGTTTTGCAAGAAAGAGTAAGGTTGGTATAATGAATTATGTTGAATTTACTTCTTTTCACATTATTAAATTATTATTATAATGGTTTTCATTCTTTATGTTTTACGGAGGAGCCCACCAATCCTCAAAGGCACAAAAAAATGTTAGTGTAATGAAATTCAAGAAACCAAAGATAAATTCTTGACATAAAATTATATCATAAATTTAATGTCTTGTCATTTTATATTGAAGGATATTCTCAATTGTATATATAATTTTGTGTAGGTTTGTCATGATAAGAGTCAAAGTTTTGTGAAATGTCCTAATAAACAAAGCATGATTCTGTATTTTATTGCATCATATCATTTCAAATTAAGATAATATTATGATTGTCATGTTTTATTACACATTGCTAATTACTTCATTTATTGATATATGTCATCTTACGAGATGTCTAATAAGTCTAACATGTATGCTTTAATTCCTATTAATTAGATAAATTAAAAGAAATATTTCAAAGAGGAAATGGAGTAAAAATTTATAATGTTGTATGCTTGCTAGAATACTGTGATGGGGTGTTAGTTATTGTGGATGGAAATGCGATTATAGGAAATTATTTAAGAATTTTATTATCAAAATAAGAGATAGAGAACACAATATTTAGATACTATTTCAAAAAGATGTAATCAATCCTAGAATTTCATTTCACATATTATTTTTTGATCCATCATTACTATTTGAATTAAGTGAAACCTATAAAATGAAACATGGAAAGATGAAGTTGAGACAATGCATTTTAATGTTGATACAACAAAACTGCATTACATTTAATAGCTACCAAAAAATATTTTTTCCTATAAACATCAAGATTAAAAAGAGAATGTTTCATTGGGTACTTATTGTTGTTGATATCATTACGAGTGCAATATCAATCATGGATCCTCTCAATGGTAATAATGAATGGAGTGAGCAAATTGATATTATTTATAAGTACCTTGAGGTGAAGCATAGTATTTAAAATAGAGAGGGGCAATTTCATTGAGAACTATGGAGACAATTATTTCAAAGAAATATACCATGTAAAAATAAGGATATGATTATGGTATTTATGTCTCACTTTATGTAATGTACATTATATGTGGTAGAAAGATATCATTTAAGGAATCAGATGTACCACTATATGGAAGGAGAATTCTATGCAATATATTAAATGTGTCAGACTAGCATGCAACATGGTTTGTTAATATTAAATAACTGTATTTAGTTCCATTTTGTTATTTCTTATTTAACAAGTGTATCTATCATATTAATGTCTTTTAATATTAAATATTTTTCATTATTATTATGATGATTATAATAATTTTTAATATGCATTTTCAATATCTTTAAATTTAGAAATCATTTATAATGTTTCTTAAATTGAAATAAGAATATGATTAGCTGATGCACATATTGTGAATACTTTCAGATAGAAATTTAAAAATCAAAAGACAAAAAATAGTTATATTGGATCTAAAAAGGGTACTTTTAAAAGATATACATTTGTCAAATGCAAATGAATTAAGAAAGTACAAAAGAAAATATGGCCTCATGCTTGGAAGACAATATTACTATATTCAACCTAGTGTGCATGAATTTCTCATCGAATTGAACAAAGAAGAAATTGAATATACATTCTGGTCTTCAGCAATAATAAATTACCTCATCAAGGATCTTGATGCAAAACCTAAATTCATTTGGTGTTAGAAACAATGCCAAAAATTTTATGACAAAGGGACTATGCTTCTAATTTTCCAAAATCCTTTACAATGCTTTTTATAGATATATGACAACCAGTACAGATGAGAGGATGTTGTGATGATTGATGACACATGTGATAAAATACTTAATAAGAAGAAAGAAAACTATATTCAAGCCACCAAATATGATTTGAATAATTAGAACATAAGGTTTGCATCATATACAAATACCACAAATCAAAGCTCTGATACAAACATGTATAATCCCTAATAACCACCTTCCAAAAATTCGTACAAATGTTTTTTTTGTTTTGTAAGTGTTTAAAAGCACATGGGATATACTTACATTTGCAACTATGATGGGATGGGTATAGGTCCTACATACCTCCTTCCCTCAATAGAGTTAACAAATTATTGATATGATGAGACCTTGTCCATTCTCATGATCCTAAGGATTGATGTCTAGTACATATCATCTATCTTTAGTAACACTAAGGTACATTAAAAAAGACTGTTGTCTAAGGTGATTACTAATACTTTACATTAGTTGTGAAACATCAAAAATTTGTGTAAATCACTTGTTTCAAGTTTTATTTTATAGGTAGCACCAACGAATGTGGTTGGATGTATTCCTAGTCCTTCATTATGTTTCCATCATACAAGATCATTTAATCTAGAATAGGATTCAAACAATTGGCTGGGAAACATATAGGTTTCAACAACTTTGCTCATGCAATGTGGCATTGCATTCCCACATTTAGGGTCATCGAACTCGAAGAATTCAGTCACCATCCAATTGTGAGTTGGATTATCCTCAGGTTCTAAACTACATAAACAAGGCTTGGCTTAACCATCATTTTGGACTACACCTTGATATACCCCTAATGTAGATGACTAGGGATCATATGTGAGGTAGGCACACACTTATGAATGGTGCCTGCATCATTGAAAATCTTCAACTATTATGAAACTCAACCTCATTAGGTCCAATGGCTTAGGATATTAAGCTAAAGTAAGCATATGTATGGGTAGGGTTGAAGAGGTGCTTATCTTCACATCTAGGATAAGGTGTATGAAAAATAACTAAACAATGCAATCCATTTATTCAAGGTAGAGCAATGCATATACTAGTATTAGAATGTGTAGTTAATGACCCCTAAAAATACTACATGCTTCACACAATGCACACTAATCAAATGCATCATCCACCTAATTACTAACTGTGAGTTTAGGTGAATTGCTTATCCTAGGACCTAGAGGTCTTCTAATCATAATTCATGTGGGCTAATGTTATAGAAAGCAAATAAACATGCATGATCACACATATATTTTGTTTCTTTTCTTTGTACCAATAAAAGAATATAATTACTGACAAGTAAATGAGATTAGCATATTAAAGAAAAAAAATAAATAATATTTACTTGCATAAAAGGAAGATCTAACTATGAAAAAATGTACAAAACATTCATGTAATGAAAGACGTACTCCAAGGAGACCCCTAACCTTCCAAGATGCAATGTTCCCATTATACAAATGAAAGGAGTAACTATCCATTTCAAGTGTATTTGACATGCCATATACTGACTAGCTCACATCATAGAATGGAGAGAGTTACAACAGTTAGGTTTACACCTTATGGAAAATTTTAAAAAAGTTTTCATCTAATTTTAGACATCTTAAGTTTGGCAAATAAGGCTTGAAAGTAGGACCTAATTTTTTGGTAATAAAATCTAAGTTTGGTAGAAGAAGAAGGAACTCAAATAAATTTAAAATAATATTCATCAACATAATTCATAGGAGTTGGAATTAGCAAGTTTGTTTTCCTTCCTTTTAGCCTAAGATATTTTTCAGGTATGCAATATTCATAGTTGGAAGATGAATCTTAAATAGTAAATTATCAGCCATTTAAAAATAAAATAATAGTAATAATAGTCAGTTTTCTCTATATTCTCATGAATGGGTAGTCTCTAATATCATTTACCCAAAAAAAAAAGAAAGAAAATAGAGGGAAAATTTTATATTTGACTATTCTCATTATCATTATTACCATTCATTATGAAATCAAAAAATAGTGTATAGTAAAAAACAAATACGAAAAAGGGTAATAGTCTCTCTACTCTAAATAGCTCTTATTTTTTAAAAAAGAAAAATTAGAAATCTAGCCTTTGGAAGCAATCAAGTCATAAAATTCTATGTGCTCTTATCCTAAATGGAAAGAAGAAAGCAATAAAATTTGACATGTACTAAGTTTGAACACCATGATGGATTGACATGGTTTCAAAATTTGACATGTTGATTAACAAATTTCCCAACCTGTCATGTTTTCATATTGTGAGAAATGTAGGCTTGGACAAAGGATCATTTAACAACAAATCGGGACATGGAAACTCTCTTGAAAACCCCACAAAACTGACCCAAAAATGACCAAAAAAATAAAACATGTGCACTTAACAAAAGACATAAAAAATCCTTAATATGCATATATCATTATTAAATTTTAAAATGCATACTCAATGGACCTTTTGGCCATCTATCTATGCTACACCAAGTCTTTCCAACCCTACAACATCTTGTAGCCCACACAAGAAGAACATCGAGATTGGATAAAATCGTGGGGCTAACACCATCAAGTACCTCAAAGACCTAAGCGCTTGTAGCCTGCATAAGAGATTACCAGCCTTGGATAGAATGATGGGGGAGTTTCTTTTATAAAAATGATTAGAAGAACATGAAATACCAAGTGCACATGATACAAGAAAATGCTAACTCAATAGCCCAAAACATGCATACCAAAAATCAAATCCAAGACACATGAAGTTAGCCAATTGCCTCAAGAAGTTATCTTCAAAGTGCAAGTATAAGGTGCTACTAAAATACTTCCATAAAATCTAAGAAAATAGTCTTTTGAATTAGTCAAAAAATCCCAAAAAAATCAATCCCAAAAGCCTCCAACATTAGTAGCAAAATCCACCTCCAAGAGTCCATAGCCAAGAGATCGTTGAGAACGAACAAGAAACAATGAGAACAAACAAGAAACAACCACTCTTTCTCTCCTCTCCTCAACTCCTCAACTCCTTTAACAAGCATAGTCTTCCCTTCCTTAGCCAAAAGTGAAAATGAGAGCAAACAACCCCTCTATTTATAGGATGGAGGAGACCCTAGGGCTTGGATAAAAACTTGTGTACAAGGGTTTACACAATGGGCAAACCTATTTTTCAAAAATATTTCCTTTTTATTTAATGCATCATTACTACTTGACTTGGATAAGCAAGCTCTCATGAGGGAGTAGACATGTGGAATTGACAATAATCAAGACATTCACATGGCCTGTATTAAATTAATCTTTTTTTCCCTTTTCCAGCCATTAATATAAAGTGGACAATTTGCATATAAATAAAAATAGATGTCATAATAAGCATGTCATAGAACATACATCACCATCCCACATTGAAATTTTCCATGGCCCTACCTTTTTGTCTTATTTTAAGTCACTTTTTAGTTTATATGTTAGGAGGGCTTTTAATTTATTTTTGGCCTTTTGTGTATTTTCCACATTTCCTATAATTTATCTAGTAAAAATAATTAATACTAAACTTTTTGTCCGTCCAATATTTTACACATGTTAAGCCAATTGTAACAAGCACAAACATAGTATAGCTACCATGTTATAAATAGCTAGAAATGAATATTTTTAATTAAATCAAGGAAAATATAGTCCCACCATATACTTTTTAATCATTTAACATTAAAATCTCAAAATATAAACCTCAAATTGAAAAATTAATTATATATATATATACTCTAGGTGTAAAGCTGAGTTAGTCTACCAAATTTGAGCACAATCCATCAATTTGAATTTTGATGTATTTTAATTAATTAAATATTTAATAATTTAAAAATTCTAACTAAACATCAAAATAAACTATGAATGTACATCATGTAAATTTTCTAATATTATTATAAAATAATGTTAGACTTTTCAATGCTCATTCATTAATAAAATATATATTTTTTAAAGACTTAAAATTATAAAAATTATAAATAAATAGTAATCTTATCCAAAAAAAGATCTTCGTATTACTCAGAAGTATTAGTCACACACACACACACACACAATGTTTAAAACAAATTAATTCTAGGTATTTAATAGAGTACTAAGGTCAAATGTATAAATATGTGGCATTACATATCGAACTTCAGTGTTCTTCTTGTGTGGGCTACAAGATGTTGTAGTGTTGGAAAGACTTGGTGGAGCACACCTAGATGGGCAAAGGGTCCATTGAGTACTCATTTAAAATTGAAAAATAATATATGCATATTGAGGATTTTTGGTCTCTTTTGTTAAGTGAACATGTTTTACTTTTTTGGTTAATTTTGAGTCAGTGTTGTGGGGTTTTCAAGAGAGTTGTCATGTCTTGATTTGTTGTTAAATGGTCCTTTTTCCATGCCTACATTTCTCTCAATGTAAAGACATGAGAGGTTGAAAAATTTATTACCGAATATGTCAAATTTTAAAACCATGTTAATCCATCATGGTGTTCAAACCTAGTACATGTCAAATTTTATTGCTTTCTTCTTTCCATTTAGCATAAGAGCACATGAAATTTCACTGCTTGTTTGCTTCTAATAGCTAGATTTCTAATTTTTTTGAAAAACGACTATTCATAGTAGAGAGACTGTAGCCATTTTTTTGTAGTTGTTGTTTATGGTACAATGTTTTCTAATTTCATAGTGAATGGTAATAATGATAATGATAATAGTCACATATAGAATCTACCCTCTATTTTCTTTCTTTTTTCTAGAAAATGATATTAGAGATTGCCCATTCACTCTTTTAGCTTGCGAATAAAGAGAATAATGACTATTATTACTATTATTTTAATTTTAAATGGCTGATAATTTGCTATCTAGGATTCATCTCCCAATTATAGATATTGCATGCCTGAAAAATACCTTAGGATAAGAGGAAGAAAAAAAACTTGCTAAATCCAAACTCCCATGAATTGTGTTGATGATTATAATTTTAGATTTATTTCAGTCCCTTCTTCTTTTACAAAACTTAGATTTTATGACCAAAACTTAGATCTTATTTTCAAGCCTTATTTGTCAAACTTAAGATGCCTAAAATTAGAGGAAAACATTGGTTGAATTCTCCTTAAGATGTAAATCAAGCTATTATAACTCTCTCCATTGTATGATGTGCACTGATTATTATATGACATGTAAATTACACTTAAGATGCATAGTTACTCATTTCATTTGTGTAATGGGAACATTATGTCTTTGAAGGCTAGAGATCTTTTCGGAGTAAGTCTTTCATTACATGAATGTTTTGTACATTTTGTCATAGTTAGATTTTTTTTATGTATGTAAATATTACTTATTTATTTTTGCTTTAATATGCTAACCTCATTTACTTATTAGCAACTATATTCTTTTATTTGTGCAAAGAAAAGAAAGAAAATATGTATGATCATCTATGTTTATTTGCTTTCCATAAAATTAACCCACATGAATTATTATTAGAAGTCCTTTGGGATATAATATAAGTAATTCATTTAATTCACAGTTAGTAATTAGATGGATGATGCATTTGATTGGTGAGCATTGTGTGAAGCAGGTAGTATTTTTAGAGATCATTAACTACTCATTCTAATAAAAATAGATTCATCCCCATACCTTGAATGGATGGGTTACATTGTTTATTTATTTTGCATGCATCCTATTCTAGATGTGGAGATAAGCATGACTATCCAACCCTACTCATACATATAATTACTTTGGCTTAATATCTTGAGCCATTGGATCCAAGGAGGTTGAGTTGCATAATACCTGAAGGTTTTCAATTATGGAGGTGTTATTCATAAGTGTGTACCCACCTTATATACAATCCTCGATCAACTTTCTTGGGGGTATATTAAGGTGTAGTCCAATAATGATGGTTGAGCCAAGTTTTCTTTGTGTAGTTTAGAACCCAAATATAATCCAACTCATGGCTAGATGGTGACTAGATTCTTTGAGTTGTATGGTCCTCAATGTGGGAATGCAATGCTACATTATATGGACAAAGTTGAAACCTATATTTTTTATTCCCAACCAACTGTTTGAAGCTTATTATATATTAAATAATCTTTTATGGTAGAAATATATTGGATTACTAGGAGTATATCCAACCACATCTATTGTTGCTTGTAAAATAAAACTTAAAATAAGTGATTCATATGAATATTTAATGTTCAACAAGTGATGCAAAGTATTAGCAATCACCTTAGACAAAGTTATTTTTTAAGGTATCATAGTGCTACTAAAGATAGATGATATGTAATAGGTGCATCAAACCTTAGGATGATGAGAAGTGACAAGATCTCATTATATCAACAATTTGTTAAATCTAATGAGGAAAGGAGATATGTAGGGCATATAGTTATCCCATCATTATGAGTCACATCCATATTACTTGGTAGTGTAAGTATATCCCATGTGTTTTTAAAGGCTTGAAAAACAAAAAATATTTGTATTTATTTTTAAAGGATGGTTATTAGGGGTCCTACATCTTGATATCGAAGCTTTGGTTTTTTGTACTTGTGTATGATGCAAGCCTTATGTAATATGGTATGAGTGAAGTTGATGTATTAGCCTAGTATTTACCACAAGAGTCTAAAACTTCATCCTTCCATTTTCTTGTAAATGTCTCCTGTAAGTATATCATAAAAATGAAAAGAGTAACCAAGAATAGTTTGAACCTAGAATTTTTGAGATGCCTCTAAGGAATGAGAATAATAAGATTACTTAGTATGGTCATGAAGAGGTCCATGAGGAAGTATCAGTGGATAATAGGACTTAATTCCAAGCATGAAATCCATTGGGAAATCAGACCAATAGGAACACAGACCCTACCATCATGTTGGCTACTTTTAGGCAAATGATGGCTCAAGGAATTCAACAATATCAAGCCCAACTAGAAGCCTAATATTTAGGCAATCAAAGTCAGCAAGGATTAAGGGATCTTAGAAATCTTACCCAGACATTCATGAAGGTTAATCCTCTCAAGTTTATAGGAGCAATAGATCCTACTAGGGCTAAGGCATGGTTGAGTAATATAGGAAAACTTATTAATACCTTGGAATGTTTTGAAATAGAAAAGGCAACTCTTGCTATCTACATGCTACAAGGTGAGGCAAACCTATGGTGGAAAATAGAGGTGATTAAAATTATGATTTCAATAACCTCAATTGGGATAAATTTGTGAAAATATTTAATGAGAAACGCATCACCCATTTCTACCTTGATAAGAAGAGGAAAGAGTTCTTCAGTTTAATGAAAACTCCTAACATGAGTGTTAGTGCTCATGAAGCTAAGTTTGTGGAGCTCCTTAGGTATGTTTTCCACATGAACCTAAGTGAGAGAGATAAGGCTAACCAATTTATGGAGAGTTTAATTCCACCTTTGTATGCCAAAGTCTTAATGTTTTATCCTAGGACATTTGTAGAAGTAATGGAAAAAGCTAGGATTGTAGAGGATAATTGGCAAAAATCTCAAGGTAATCACAAGTCCTACTTGCCACCCAAGGATCCATGTTTTAAAAACCCTAGGTAGCCAAGTCACCAATGTAGGTACAATAATTTTCATAACAACTTTATAAATGTAATCAATCTTTCAACCAATACCAAGCCCAAGGAAATAACAAAAATTGAAATTATCCCATGTAAAGTTAGGCTAGTAATTATTGAAACACCACTAATTTTGGCCTAACACTATGAAACAAGAATAACTTAGAGCCTTATGAGCTTTTGGGAGGCAAAAATTTGACTAAGGCATGGAACTTACGTTGGGCTTGTCAAGCTAGGCTTGCTCATGCTGGGCTTGCCCTTAGCGTGAGTAACTCCGACGACTTCAAGATCAAGTCAAAGATGGTCCAATCTGAGGGTGCAAGTCATCTTCATAGGGTCATTGTTGTCCACTTCAAGTCTTAGAATTTGAGAGTTCAGATATTGGGCCAAATTGCACAAATTTTCTTAGTCATGTTGAGGTCACGCTCAGGTCACGTTCAACTCACGCTAGCAGCATGAGTCCAGTGTGAGTATTGATCACACCTAGTGTGAACAAACTCCAAGAGCCTCAAAATCAAGTCAAAATGGTCTGACTTCGAAGGTGTAGGTCACCCTCAAGGTCCATTGATGACTACTTCTAGTCCCAACCTCCAGAATTCTAGACTTTAGCTCCAAAATCCCAAAGATTTTGTTACTCATGCTTAGGTCATGCTCAGGTCGCATTCAGCTCATGCTGGTAGTGTGAGTCTAGCGTGAGTATTGATCATGCCCAGCGTGAACAAACTCCAAGAGTCAGAATGGTCTGACTTCAAAGATGCAAGTCATTCTCAAGGTCCATTGATGACTACTTCAAGTCCCAACCTCCAGAATTCTAGACTTTAGATCCAAAATCACCAAGATTTTGTTACTCACGCTGAGGTCACATTTAGCTCAGATTGGTAGCGTGAGCTACCAAAAGGGGCTTAAATCAAGGCACACCCAAGCTCAGTTTTCAACATGTAGTTCACTCTCAGGGTCAACCATAGTTAGGTGATTGTTGTGCTTAAAGTACAGGCTTGAAAGATCAAAACTTGGTGTGAAATGTATCATTTTCATCTTACTCATGCCCAGGTCACGCTCAAGTCACACTGAGCTGACACTGGCAGTGTGAGTCTAGTGTGAGTACTGATCATGCCTAGGCACATTGAGGACACGCCAAGATAAAATAAAATCATGCTGGAAGCTTTTGCGAAAAAAAAATGCCTCAGGTAGCCACAAAATCACTTACATTAGCACCCTATAGTAGTCAATCCATGGATCGACCAGTTGCAAGCGAACCAGAGTTAATTTCTCTTATTGTACACTATCATTTTTATTGTAAATTTTCACCATTTGTGAGCTTTTCAAGCTCTTACACTCCAAATTGTATTTTCCTCTATGGGCATAAGCTAGCTTTCATAAGCTAATACATGATGTAAGATACAGTGCATTCAGTTAAGAATGTAACTTGCCTACACACGTCCAATTCACACACAGCTGTCCATCAAACACCTGTCACATGATCCATTTCCCTCTCATCTTGCCGTTGATCTCATCCATGAATTTTGCACCCAAGGCTAGCCAAACCTTATAAATACCTTGTCCGTTCACATAAACGTGGTTGGAAATTTTGGAAGTGGACACCTTTGGGAGCATCAACTAGCAAGTTTGGATGCTTAGGTGCACGTGACTTCTAGCATCCAAGCACCTGTAAACACATCACTCCAGGGCTTAGCACTTGACTTGCCATCCACACACACAACTACACTTTGATTGATGCAGATCCTTGTTAAGCAATATAATACAATTCATTATTGCCTTCCATTACATTTTTTAGTCTGTATTTGATCTATTTTACACTTCTATATACGCCGTCATAGTTTTCTGTATATGCTTTGTTTACATTTTGTATGTTACCAGTTACGATAACTCGAGTGCAAGCCATAGCTTATGCTCAGGGAAGTCCTTGGTTGATTTTTGTGTAGACCATCCAAGGCACTTTGCCTTTATTTTTCTTTTCTAGCTTGCTCTCACATGAAGGTAGGGTCAGCTGTGTCTCTCCGGTAATCTTTCAATGTCTGTTTTTCCCTTCTAGCCTCAAAACGACAATTTCAGTTAGCACAGTAAATTGGCGCTAGAAGGAGGGTTGAACTTGTTTAGCATGTCGTCAAAACATTGATCACAATACCTTTTAAATGCTGCACAGACTAGGTGCTGAACTCAAGCTAAGCTTGCTTAAGCTCGGCTTGCTCAAGCCCAGCCTAAACTAATTGGGTGTACAACCCTACAAAACTCTTATGTTACAGCCAACACTTCAAACTCTGCAACTACATCATCAGATACCAAATAGCGTACACATGCTGCTGAAACAAGCCGCTTCATAAATAGCCTTCCAAGTAATGCTCCCACCACCACCATTGTAACCTGCATCTTACCTAGTACATGCTCAGATTGTCAAGCCTAGCTTACTCATGCTTAGCTTATTAAGCTAGCTTACTCATGCCAACTTGTCAAGCCAGCTTACTCATGCCAGCTTATCAAGCCAGCTTACACACGCCACTATGGAATCTTCCCAGATCAACACAGTGACACTACAGATCTCTAACTTTGGGGTTGAGACCTCAAACCTTATGACTGCGATAGAACCCATAACTGTCATTGAACAGATAAACCCTCAAGGTCCAACTCACTAGTCACTTAGGCTACAGGGCAAGGATCCTACTTATGCAATTCTCACATCAGAACAACATAACTTCATTTGTGTGAAGATCGAAGCCAACTTGCTTATTGACTGCATAGAAAGAGAAGCAAAGAAAAACTATGAGCTTATTTAAAAGGGAGGTCATGAGTTCACTTCCTTAGTATTTGACATGATCCCCCTTTCCGATCCCCATCATCGATTCATATCTCAACTTCTCATGGCAAGGAATCAAACCTTAAGCCACCTCCAATAGAGCCTTAGAGTGGAGATGAGGAAGATGACTTTGTAGCCCAATCTGAGCATGGGGATTCATACCATACTGTGAGTCCTCATGCCCATGCAAACCCATCATTCCAACCTTTCTTGGAAGAAACCATACTTCCTCCTTTATTTGAAAACACTTGAGCACAAGTTTCTCTACAAGAAGTACCCACTTCCATTCCCACCTTCTCCATGTCCAACATTCAATCTGATATGTCCATCTCCATCATACCTCTAATCACCACGTTACCCTTTCCTCTGCAAGTATAGTCCCAATAGCCCCCTCCTCAAACTAATCTAGGATCAATCTTTTAAGCTCAAGTAATTGGAATGCCATCATTTATACCAGCTTCCACATCCACCCACTACATACCACAAGTACAAACCCATGGAGCACCTCTGATTACTTCAGCCCAACACGTTCAAGGTTTTACCTCACAACCTATGGTTGGGTAGTGGATTTCACTAGCTATTCAACAACACCAACCTACTCACTACAATGTACCACACCTTGTAATCCCATCTCTGAATGTTGCTCCACCACAACAATTGACAATCCAATAATCTTCCTTCCCATAGAAAATGCAACAATCAAACTACTACCAATCATAATCTACTCAACCAATCAGCCTACCTACCGCCCAAGAGTGGGCAGATACAAAGAACATGATGCACTCATTAACTAAGGAGGTAAAGCATCTTAAAGTTGCAAACACTTAGAAAGTCAAGGTTCTAGACTTCTACCAAGATGACCCAATCGACCCTTCAGTTCCACCGTTAACCTTACCAAAGGGAATCTCATTACTTAAACTAACCAAAGATAATGGAGAGGGAGATCCAAATGCCCATCTGGTAATATTTCGAGTAGAATGTCTATTGCTTCATGCCTGGCCTCATGTAATTCTACGTGTATTTGCTATCTCCTTGATAGGAAAAGCCTTAGATTGGTACTAAGCTTTACCCTATAGCTCCATATCCTCTCTAGAGGATTTGTTACATCAGTTCATTATCCATTTCAAATATAATTTAAATCTTGAAGCCACACTAGATAGTTTGATTCAGATTAAACAGGCATCGGTAGAGCCAGTACAAAAGTTTATTCAAAGGTCGAGTGCAGCCATGAATGAAATTCATGAGCCCATCCCTGAAACATGCTTGCTTACCATCCTTAAGGCTGCCGTGAATGAATTCATTAAATTAAAACTTTATTATTTGAGTGCCCGTACTTTGAGTCAAGCATTTGCTCAAATTAAGAACATAGAAGAGGCGGCGCAAGCAAGTAATGACCTAGCTTACTTAGCCTTTAGAAGCCAACATACGAAGAAGGATAAGGATAAATCCAAAATGATGATAGCAGCAGTGGTGAAGATAGTCTAACCTAACAAGTCAGGACAGAAAGGAAAACAGCCCACTGCTCCAACTAGCCATGAAAGAACCACATCTATGCCTACACCTGAATCTTCCTCAACTAAAACCACAAACATGGGTCACACTCGTACATTTGAACAAAAAGATCCTACAAAATACACACCCTTGCCTATGAAGCCTTCACAATTATTAGATCAACTTTTAAGGGTCGGGTTAATCAAACATAAAAAAATGTCCTCCGCGGCATTCCAAAAGACATGATTGATTATGTGAGTTAGCTAAAAACCAAACTTTAGCAATAGCTGATGAGCCCCCCTGTTCGAAGAGGCTTTAGGTTGGATAGTGATGAGACGCGACTTGCATGTGCCGCGATATCGCGGCCGCTGCGATATCGCGTCTTGCCGCCATATCTATAAATAAGAGGTGGCACTCCCTTC
>MNCI01009664.1:396217-406355 GCA_015680685.1 Gnetum montanum | reverse complement strand
GGTAGAAGCTCCAACGTTGCTTACACAACATCGCATCAAGACCCAAACATTGCGTACACTACGTCGTTGCTTTGATGTTGGGGCCAACATAAATGTGGTTCATCACTTAATGAGAAATTTTTTTATTTCTTTTTTACATCAAGCTATGTACTAATTTGTAAAGCAAAATCCAAATAATGATGATAAGATCCCACCAGCTCCTCTCCTACTATAAACTCTATCATGTACTTGATATGTCACTAAAGGATAAAAGCAAGTCAATACACAAGTTACTTTAAGATCCTATAAATGTGAAGGATGTAGACCCTAAAGCCTGGTAAGCCCATTGCAAATGAGAAGATCTAAAGTCTCTACCTAATCCAAAAACTATTATCTTATTCTATTGATATTACGATCTTCCAAATGTTGAGACCAACTATTATAAGTAATGAATATGCCACCAATTTCATGTTAGCATTGAATAATTCCTATTTGTTGATGGAATTAAAATCTCCATAAATAAAAATTTCTCCTTTTATTATAAAATCTACAATATCTTTTTTCAAATGTTGGAAAGGAATATTTCTAAACAACTTTGTATTATTATAAAGTGTAGTTTCTTTATCTATATTTTCAAACTACAGAAAATTTTCCAAAGAAGTTTTAATTGAACAAACAATACCTTTTGAAGGTCTTTTGGTTCTACTTTAGTATGTATTATTGAAAAGTTAACAAACCTTGGAACAACAAAATGTGAACTTTATCTTCTCAAGTTTCTACAAAACCAAAAAAATCATGACTTCATGATAAAATTTTATTCATAGCGCTTCCATCAATATTAATAAATCCACACCATAAATGATGTATACATTTTTAAATAATTTTTGGAATCCCACTTACATGTAATTACTATCATGTTATTACTATCATGTTGCTAACAAGTTCTTCCTAGTGAGATTCTTTTATTCACATTCTTTTCGGATTCTCACTTTAGCTTCAATGCATCCAAACATGCTCTTTCTCTTCCACATCGTACAACTTAACAATTATATACTAGGTTTTTCATGTTGTCCTAAAAGCTTTAGAGAAGCAATATGCACATCCTTTATAACTTTTCAATTTTTCTTACCATATCTTTATCTTTTCATCCTTTGTCGACAAGAATATGTACAAATCACAAATTTTTTTAGCTGCAATGAAAATAATCAACGTCTTTGTCTGAACAACCATCAAATTAGGTGGCTAAAAGGTACCAAATTCAGTAAGTTCATTTTCGCTACCTAGGGAAAGAAACTTGTCCAAAGGATAGAGGAAGAACGAAAACGTAATATTTAAAAAATTTATTAAAAAAGGACACACAGTTCAATTGGGTAAAAACGCAAATGGTTATATGCATTGCGCATAACATTTAACCCGTATGTACTTATTTAGTGGAAAATGACAACAGCAACCGTTGGAAATTGGCCTGTGTACATGGGAGAAGAATAATGTAGTCTCGTTTCTCCAATTTGACCAAGAAAAAAGTTTTACTGCATTTATTTTATTTTCCCGAATCAAAATAACGAGATTCTTCTTCTTCGGTCCATTCAGGAAATCTGTGCGGGTGAAAAATTTTGGTGGGCATTCAACGCTGTCATGGTAAACCTACAACACGGTATCTTCGGTCAAAAAACAGAAAGGCAGATGCAAAACTTTTTTAATTTAAAATTATTTATTAACTTGTAGCATGTACGGATGTAACGTGAAAACCAGGAGGACTCCTCCTCTTTGTTAAAATCGCAGAATAAGGCTACGCCTTACGATATGGTAACACACATCCCAACAATATCGGTGACAGCATTTTAGTGGGCAAATTGAGTGGAACTAGAACATTGCCTACCTGTGCATGCAGGCATGCAGCAAATATGGTTTTTTACCCCTTACCCTTTTAGGAGGAAGCGAACAAAAATTCTTGGAATCCTGAAAAGGCCGTCATTGGACATGTTGGAAGGATAAGTGGAGAATTCTCATAACCTTAAATGTAGTGGTCGTTGGACATCTTGAAAGTATAAATTGAGTCCTCTCCCAAAGAAATTTGAAAATTTTATCGTAACATTATCACAAGATAAAAAAAAAAATCTATTAAGAAATTTTAGTTGAATAATGGAAGTATATAATTAGCAAAATGGTAGTTGAATAATGGAAGTATATAATTAGCAAAATGGTATCTGTAGATGAAATCCATGAGCAAAACAAAAAAAATTCTTTGAAGGGTATCAACCCTCAAAGAGAAGATTGAGATAAAAAAAGAGGCTAGTGTTGCTCCAAAGGATAATGAACAGATTTTGCTGAAATTAGTAGAACTTAAATCCAAAGCAAAGGAAAATAAAAATGAATCTAATCTTGAAGAAACAGAGACAGATAAGATCTACAATCACATAAGCTTTAAAAGAGCAAAACAAAAAAAGGGCAAAAGAAAAGAATTTGCATTTTGTAAGTATCCTAAGATACAAGGTGAAACAAATGAAATTTTATTTAAAAAAGTTGAAAAACTTATAGATGATATGCATATAACTTCTCCAAAAATTGATAAAGTTTAGGGTCCTAGGTGGACACAAAAAGCCTTGACATGTAATTATAAAGTTTTATGATATAAAAGATAAAGTGCATGTTTAGAGACATCGAAGCCATATGAAGCAAAGTGAGAATGGGAAAAGCATTTGGATAAATGAAGATTTTACTCGAAAGGAACTTGCAAAAAGGATTGAACAATGGAAAAAAGTTAAGGAAGCTTGTGAAATGTTTTGTAGCATACCTAAATGCTAACAACATGGTGGTAGTTACAAATTAGCAGTATTCTAAAAATTATTCAAAAAACATATAAGTCCTTTAAGGTGTAGATTTCTTAATATTGATAGTGGAATTACAAAAAAGTTATTTCTTTGAATAGTATTAGCTTCTTAACTTTAATATTTTTGGTTTTATTGAAACTTAGGAAGATGTTGGTTTTGTAGATTTTGTAGTTCTTAGATTTATTAAATTTATTACAATAACTACAAAAGTAGGATAAAGAGGCAAACATTCTAGGGGGCAATGCAACATTAGTGAAAAAATCTCTTGAAAGTTGTGTAGTTTTAGAAAAAAGTTAATGATCATAAATAATATATTTGGCTAAAAATATCATGTTAGAATGGTTATACTTTCCTTGTCGTATGCTATTTTGCTCATAAAGATGCTAAATTGTATGATTCTATAAAGCTATCTCATGATCATCCTCTTCAATTCTTAGGAAAAGATATTGTAGAATTTGCAGCAAAAGGCTTAGTATTTATTTGTGGAGATTTTAATGCAAGGATAGGTTCACAATAGATAAAAGCTATTTAATGGTAACATAATATTGGTAGTTTAGATATTATTGAAGATCACAATTAGAACCAACATTCTACATATGGTACTATTAATAAGATAGTTTAACAACTATTAGAATGGACAAAATTTTTTGATTTTTTAAATTTCCTTAGTCTTCATCATTTACTTTTATATGACCTCAAGGTAATTTTTGCATTGATTTGCTTTTATGTTTTTATGAAGATATTGATTTTATTAAGGAGTTGAAAGTTGGAGAAGATTTAGTGGAGTCTTGCCATCATCATTTTGTTGCAAATTCCAATTGTTTCTTAGACAACAAAAAATAAGAATAGAAAAAAATATCAGTATAGACTCACCCTAATAGTCAAGGAAAAATATATGTGTAGCACATAATAAATGGACTCTTGAAAGACAACATAAGGAGTTTGAACAAATTTTGCTTACATCAACTAAGTAAGTCATGCATTCACAACAACAAGGTGCTCAAAAGACTTGATTTGATAAGGATTGCATACACACTAGGTAGAATATTAAGAATGCAAATAAAAGTCACAAACAAAGTTTAGTTAAGGCATATAAAATCTTGATTAGAATCAGGAAAAAGAAAATTTATTAGAGAACAACATGAATATTTCGCTTACACCATTAAAAAGGAACCTAGACAATTTTGACAAGGATTTTATCATAAAGCATCTTCATCATTTCATTTTTCTTTTTAAGATTTTTTCTCATTTTACAATACGTTATTTACAAGATAAGATGATAATTCTACTACTATTGTACAATAAGCACCTCTCAAGTTTACTCTTGAGGAAGTCATAAAGGGTATTAAAAAGCTAGCATTTGGCAAAGTTGTAGATTCTGATGATTTATATGCAAAATTGTTAAAGTGGGTAGGATATGCTATTCATTAAAAAATTTGGCACAAATTAACTTCAACAATGGAGCAAGGATTAGACCAACATCGAGAAACTAGTAAGGCTATCTTGTTACAGAAAAAGGAGGATAAAAATAATTTGAACAATTATCAAATGATTATTATGAGTAATATTTTTGCTAAGTTATTGGCTACTCTACTAGAAAAGAGAAACAATTCTTGACTAAAGGTAACTAATTCAAGGCAAAATGTTAAGTAGGTTTTAAATAAAATCACTCTACCATTGATCACTCAATTACTCTTAGATACTACATGGAGTTTGCAAAAATGCTTACTAAAAGAGTTTTTATTTGTTTTATTGATTTTGCAAAAATATATGATTTAGTGATCCATACAAAACTATGGTTGCATATGCATAAAAGTAACATCCCTTCAGATTTGATTGTAGCAACTCAAAAATTATATGAGGAAGTGATTATTGAATTTACAAACAACAATTCAAAGAAAAAATTTCAATTCTAGAGCAAAATGGAGTTAAATAAATTTATTCACTTTTTTCCAACTCTCTTTGGTATCTTTATTGATGAAATTTAAAAATGGTTGTGTAATGGGCAAGATAGTAATGCTATCAAAATTGGATCCTAGGTAGTGAATCTTCTTTTATATGTAGATGATGTTGCTTTGATCTCCACTACTGCAGAAGGTATGCAAAATATGTTACAAATTTTAGAAACTTATTGTTGTTCATATAGTCTTTAAGTGAATGTACATAAAAATAAATTGTCGATCTAGGGTACAAGAAATAATTGTTATAACTTCCATTTTGAAGGTACCAATGTGCAATTAGTAGATTCTTTTAAGAGTTGGGTCTCATTTATATAAACAATTACATGTGAAGTGATGAGTTGTGGTTGGCTGCGTGGACGAGGCCTGATTGACTAGGCCCTATCAATGTATCGTTTCATGTGTTGATGTGGACCCATCGACGTAGGGTCCATTTTTGCTTTAAAATACATGCTCACCAATTGCATTTATGGCATCAGTCAATCATAGTGTAGCGAAGCTCTTGCAATTTTTCCATTTGAAATTTAGAATATTTTCCTAAGTGCCTACAACAAGAGTCATTGAGTGCCTGAACCACACTAGTGTGTACAACAATAAAAATGAGCTTCTTGATAGACCTTGTAGCATTTTGAATAGCTTAAATGTTTTATTTATGCATTTATTATTTTTATTAAATATTCAATCAATTAAGCTAAAGTAGATTTTAATCAATTAAGCTAAATAGATTATGTACATAAGTACAACTACTTTGAGTGTAAACACATATTCAGTTGGTAATCCTAGTAGCGTTATTGCTTGGTGCACCCAGTAGTGGATATGTGGGTTTAGGATGTGTATGGAAAGTGTGATCAGATGCTAATGTTAGGATTAGCTAGAGACTAGTTAGTTAGTTAAATCAAAGAACCTAAAACATAAAATGATAAAAATCATATGCCTTGATTACACTTAACCATACCTTTGAGCTTCACAAGTGTAATTGGGAAGATAATGAATAACCTTAGGGCAAGATTCACTTCCTAGAAGACTAGTGCATCAAAAACTATAAAGTCCATGGAATTCAACTAGATCGCATGTGAACACTTTGTGATTTGTATGGTTGGGTGTAGAGGTACCTCGCTGCTCATCATTGCCACCATTACCAAGGAATTTGTTTGTTGAAATGTGTGCTATCTAGGTTTAGTGAACATTATTAATCTTGTTGGATGAACCGAAGATCAACATCACTCTCAAACAACATATAATTACAAAAGCACATTGATTATTTTATTTGTTGCAAAATGTCTTCTTCCCACAAGCATGAAGATGTTAAACCACCAGTCCCACAAGAGTGTAGAAAGGTATCTACTCATCCAAATGAGTATGTACCAAAATTCACCTTCATCCTACATTTGGATCAACAATTGCGATGGCATGATATGGAGGGCAACATCGTATTACCCCCAGATTAATCTATGCCAGGGATGCTCTTTCAAACTTTTAAGAGGTTGGATATTCTAGATCTTCACGAGGAATATGTTGTGAATGGTTATGACACTCGAGACTACCATCCCACTAAAACACAACGTAGGAGAGATCGACACCAAGAGAAGCATCACGAGTTTACAAAGGGGAAACACTTCACCAACCCCTTGTTTCTGCTAAACCAAGATGACAATGTGGATCCTCCTAATGGGACATGATATCGCATCCATCGCAATATCGCGGTGCGCCATCATATCTATAAATAAGAGGCAGCTCTCCCTTGTTTCCTCATCCTAGGCTAGACAGTAGGGAAACTTTGGCAAATTGATCACTCCAGAGATAGAATATTTTCCATGTGCCCACAGTAGGAGTCCTAAAGTGAACAGATCTTTATTCAAGCAAACATTGTACCTGAACACAAGTTTGTGTACGGCAATAAAGACGAGCTTCTTGGATAAACCTTGAGGTGCATGGAATAGGCTAATTAGGATTTTATTTATTGTTATTTATTACCTATTATTTATTATCTGTTATTTACTGCTTTCTCTCTCAACCCTTCTCTCCTAGTTAAGTGCCTCAGTACGACCACTTCGAGCACGTGCATTACGCGTGGTGATCCCAGCAGCAACCAGCATTTGGTAGCCACGGTTGCATCGGTTCAGGGTGTGTACGATAAGTGGGAATGGATGTTGATGCTAGGTAATTTAGACTTAGTCCATTAGTTAGAGTTAGTAATTAGTTTCTCAACCCTTTACCTTGTTAGCATAGGAGACAAAAACATAAAAAGCTATAAAAATCATATACCTCAGGCTTACTTAACCATACATCGTGGCAACTACAAGTAAGTCTGGGAAGACAACGAATGATTAACCCTAAGTGTTCCATGGGCATGTAGGAACTTAGTCTGTGGAGTTCAACCAGATCGTGCGTGCTACGCTCGTATTCGTATGGTTGAGTGTAGGGGTATCTCGCCACTCATCATAGGTACCGTTGCCAGGGACTAAGTGTTTGTGTGCTGAATAGAACATAGGATATCACTCACATCATTGGGAGCCTAAACGAACCTTCGAGTTAATTAAAAGGAAAATTATATAACGGTAATTAGCACACCGATAAATAACAATGTCTTCTTCTAACAAAAGCAACTCACCACCTAGGGATAATACACGAAATAGTCGGCAATTAAAAACACATAACCGAAATCAACCAAGTCCTCAACAATACCGGATAGTCTATACTCATCCCGATGAGTACATACCAGACTTTACCTTTATCCTCCATCAAGACGAACAACTACAATGGAGAGATTTGCAAGGTAACATAGTGTTACCTCCAAATTGGACAGTCCCAAAAATTCTTCTCCATACTCTGGCACAGATTGGCATGACACAGCTCTATGCTGAATACGTTGCGAAAGACTTTGACATGAGGGATTATCATCCCACAGAAGCACAACGTATCAGGGACTCAAGGCAGGAGAACCAACATACACTGTTGAAGGGCAAGGAGGTCCTACACGTCCTTAGTGAAATCAGAGATGGTGAACCACTCATAACGGGTTCTCCATCAAAAGATGTTCCCCCTCCTAACGATGATGCGGAGGTGGGGTATCAGAACCTACGATCCACGATACACAACCCTAGTTCTGATCCCTGTGAACACCAGCTGTTCACTGAGGGAACAACAACATATAACAAGGATGGGCACTTAGATCGTCACCACGATCAGGGCCGTAGCAGCCTAAGAGAAGGCAAGAAGCATCGCCATGGTGATGGTTCCCCTTCCTCTTCTCCTTCATCTCATGATTCACCCTCTTCTTCCACATCTAGGCACAGCCACCATGAACATAACGGTGAGGATAGAGGTAGACAAAACGAGAGAGCTCGATGGGAAAGTCAAGAGAGAGGATAAGGACATGAACGAAGGGAAAGTAGGGAACAACGTAGACATCACAGGCATCATGAAAGAGATTATCATGATGAGCCCCTACTTGCAACCCGAAGTATGCTCAACATAACAGAGGTTGTTAGAATTCCAACAAGGCATCAAAAGGATAGTCAGATCAAGCGTTTAGACATGAACAATATCCCATGCTTTGAAGGGGGATACAACACTAATCCACAGCATCATTTATAGGCATTCCACGATGCTTGTGCCTTGCAAAATATAGAAAATGAGTGGCAAAAACTAAAGTTGTTTCCCAGGACACTCATTAAGGAAGTAGAGAGTTGGTACTGATCCTTAGAGACAGAAACCATCAGGAGGTGGAGTACGATGTTAGAACTCTTCAACGATAAGTATCAAATGTACTGCAGAGTGTCTAACTTGCGTAAGAAGATCCAAGGATGGAAGCAAGGTACTCATGAACCCTTAGATGCTACCATGGGCCGCTACTACGCATTGTTACATTGTTTCCCAGGCCATGGTTACGCACAGCAGGATCAACTCCGCCACCTCGTAGATGGGCTAAGGTATGAAACCAGGAGAACCCTTGGGACTTATGCCCAAGGGAGAATATCAGAACTTAGAGCCCATGAAGTTCATCGCTTGTTGGAACAAGTAGCAAAAGAAGAAGGTGAACTACGAAAAAGAGAGAGTGCGGAAGAATACAATTGTGATCCCTCCCTTCAGAAGAAGGGAGTGAAATTTTTTGATGAAGAGGATGAGTCACCACTCAAAGAGTTGGTAAATAGAAAAACCTTGCCAATTCAAAAACTAACAACAGAAGTATCGGCTAAGATGGATCAATTGTGAGATTCCTTAGACTCCAGACTTGAAACTGTCTTGAAAGTAAGACAAAGCAGAGAAATTCAGGCCCTGCACATAACAAGGGTAAGGGGAAAATTACTATCTCCGATGAAGTTGTGGATTCAGACATAGACGATGACGGTGGATGTGAGATCTGCCATTATGATCATCCTAAGGGATGTTGTCCAATTATCTCACATCTATAGGAGTCTAGGGTGTATGCACTTAATCCAAGACTTAAACAATGGCAGACACCCCAAAGGTTACCTTATCCTCAAGGTAACCTAAGACAGTTCCACCAACCATTGACATACTATCCAAGTGGAACTCCACCACAACCCATCGGACAGCATCAACAGTGGCAATACCCACAATCATGGGAGATGCCACCACCGACACAAAAGTACCCTTACTGGCAACCTGATCCTTATGGATATTATGTGTAGCAGCCAGTTTCTCCAAGTGACTCTATGGGTCACACAACTCCCCAACGTCACTACCAAATTTGGGAGTACTTTAGGAGGACTCCTTCTCCTCTGGGAGGCACCCCACACACTTACCATCCTCCAAATCCATCCACACCTCTTCCACTTATAGTTCCCATACAACTTGCTCCAACAATGTAGGGGGAACTCCCTTCAACCGCAGCAATGTAACGCTGCGAGAGCTGTTAATATCCAACCCGCTGCTGGTTCTAACAACTGTAAAAAGAGAAGAATGTTTTTCAGAATCAAAAGCCCAGACAAGCTCTTGCAACAATAAGCGGTTGAGTCTAGGTACACTTCTCCACCATTTAACACTTCGAAACACCCTTCAGTCCAACAACAAAGCGGTACACATACGGTTATGTTAACGGATACCATAACCAACTGGATCAAGGTAGGCCACCTTCCCAGGAAACTATCTGACCCTAGGAGTTCCTTAATCTATTTACAAATTGCCAGGAACAAACCACATACGGCTCTTCTTGACTCAGGTTCTGGAGTCAACCTAATTTTATGAGAGATGTATCAAGCCTGGAACCTGCCCCAACTTAAGAAGAGCAACATTCAACTAGAGCTGGCAGACCAGTCCATCACTATCGCGGTCCGCCGCCATATCTATAAATAAGAGGCGGCACTCCCTTCATTTCTGAATCCTGGCTAGAAGTAGTGAAGCTCT
>MNCI01009664.1:358255-387560 GCA_015680685.1 Gnetum montanum | reverse complement strand
CTCTTGGGGGAAGCATTCTTGTTATTCAAGGGGATGGATTAACCAGATGCATTGATGCGAAGTCATTGGATGTGGTTGGTTTGAGGCTGGAGTTGGAATGAGATTTGCCAAGTCACATTAATCATGAAGCACACAAGGGGCTGTACACCACCTTGTTCTTGGGATTCCATTCCATTCTCTTCTCTCCATCCTTCTCTCCATTGTTCACCTCATTGCCAGTTATATCATTAGTGTATATTTTGGTAGATACATTGTTTTCTTTTTGGTAAATTCTTGTGGTTAAGACTTTAACTCTTGTTCCAAATGACATTTCCAGAGCCTATGGACTCTTTGAATGTGGGTTTGTCAGGGCATTAAGGGCATGAGCCTGCTTTGGGGAGGACCCCCTAAGATTCCTATTTGGTGCACCAGTTAATTTCTTTTCCCTTAACATTTTTGCAATCCATTTTATTTTGTTCATTTCCATCTTGACATCCATTTCATCAATGTTGTCTCTTTTTATCTATCTTTCTTATTTTTTTTCTTTCTCCATTCTCACGCTACCGGAGGTTTACGATTAGTCATGGGGGTACAGGGCCCAATTTTTTCGATTTTCTCCTAGCCCTGATTTTTTCAATTTTCTCCTAACCCCTACACCTTCAGTAGTGATCATTAATATATCTCTAGATCTGTATCAACCATACCACAACCTAGCCAATGGACTTACACCGAAGCAAGGTATCAATTACATGATGATTCAATTACCCTTGCTAATACAAAACTATGTTGTGTGTGCAGATGACGATCATGCAACAAGAGATCGAATCTGGAGGGAGCACTTGGAATGGAGCAGTGCTGGAAGCAGTTATGCAAGAAGTAAGACTGATGGTGTGCTTACTGACGGACAATGAAAGGCGCAATCTTGGCGTTGGTAGCAGCAACACTTCTTTCTCTCTTCTCTCTCAGCTGCCAACTAAGGCCTGATGTCAATGTAATAAGGTGTTCACTCTTGTTTTCATGAACACCAGTTTTGTCAAGTCTTGTAATGATGATCCGTTCACATGTCATCCCATTAGTTCCATTGAGTCAATAATCCCATATCTTCCCGATATTATTGTAAAGAACTCGAGGACAAGTTTTCATTTAGTCATGGGGGTATGATGGGATGCGATATCGCATGGGCTACGATATTGCTTATGCGATATCACGGCCATCATGATATAGCATCCCTCGCGATATCGCAGTGTGCCGTCATATCTATAAATAAGAGGCAGCTCTCCCTTGTTTCCTCATCCTAAGCTAGACAGTAGGGAAACTCTGGCAGATTGATCACTCCAGAGATAGAATATTTTCCATGTGCCCGCAGTAGGAGTCCTAAAGTGAACTGATCTTTATTTGAGCAAACATTGTACCTGAACACAAGTTTTTGTACGGCAATAAAGACAAGCTTCTTGGATAAACCTTGTAGTGCATGGAATAGGCTAATTAGGATTTTATTTACTGTTATTTATTACCTATTATTTATTATCTGTTATTTACTGCTTTCTCTCTCAACCCTTCTCTCCTAGTTAAGTGCCTCAGTACGATCACTTCGAGCACGTGCATTACGTGTGGTGATCCCAGCAACAACTAGCATTTGGTAGCCATGGTTACATCGGTTCAAGGTGTGTACGGTAAGTGGAACGGATGCTGACGCTAGGTAATTTAGACTTAGTCCATTAGTTAGAGTTAGTAATTAGTTTCTCAACCCTTTACCTTGTTAGCATAGAAGACAAAAACATAAAAAGCTATAAATATCATATACCTCAGACTTACTTAACCATACATCATGACAACTACAAGTAAGTCTGGGAAGACAACGAATGATTAACCCTAAGTGTTCCATGGGGGTGTAGGCACTTAGTCTACGGAGTTCGACCAGATCATGCATGCTACACTCGTATTCGTATGGTTGAGTGTAGGGGTATCTCGTCACTCATCACCTTCCCTTGAGGATTCCCAGCATGAAGATTCTCCACCCTCTATTATTGGTGATGAGGGTGTGGCCCTGAACTTGCGATCCACTATTCATAAACCAAGTTTAAGAAAAAGTGATAGTCAGGACAGGGACTCAGGTAAACATCACAATGGAAAGGGATTTAATGATGGTGGTTGTAATGAGTGAAGAGGTGGTGGTGGACATCGTGGTGGCAGTGGTGGTCCACCTTCCTCTTCATCTACTGGTTCTCATAAAAGCCAACATAGAAATGATGATGATGAAGGTGATCAACGAGATAACAATGACTACAGAACCTACCAAGAACGTCGGGGTAACATAGGGTATCATCGAAGACAAAATCAATAATGATGATGAGGAGTCTTTGTTGGCAACTCAAAGCATGTTTAACATTGTAGAGGTAGTAAATATTCCAACTAGGCATGTGAAGGATAGTTGAATCAAACGCTTAGATATGAACAATATTCCAAGATTTGAGAGAGGATACAATTCTGATCAGCAAAGACATCTACAAGCTTTTAAAAAATCCTTGAAAATTATTGGTAGAAACTCAAGCTCTTCCCTAGGACACTCATCAAGGAAGCTAAAAGCTGGTATCGATCCTTAGAGCTGAAATCTTTCTACTGATGGAGTACAATGCTTGAGCTATTTAATGACAAATACCAAATGTACTCTAGAGTGTCCAACATAAGAAGGAAAATCCAAGGCTACAAGTAAGGAGCACATGAACCCTTGGATGCCACTATGGCTAGATATTATTCTCTCTTACACCGATGCCCTAGCCATGGATATTCTCAAAGGGAACAACTCCACCACATCATTGATGGGCTCAAACTAGAAACAAGAACTGTTGGGGTTTATGCCCAAGGAAGACTCTCTGAATTAAGAGCTCATCAGATCTAAAGGCTTATAGAGTAGGTAGCAAAAGAAGAAGGTGATTTGTGAAAAATGGAAAGTGTAGAAGAGAATAATAGGGATCCTTACATAAGAAAAAGGGAGGTTCAATTCTGTGATGAGGAGGATGCACCACTTGATGAGGTGGTGAACAAAAAAACCTTGCCTATAGAAAAATTTGTTTTTGATATTTCAGCAAAGGTTTACAAATTATGGGACTCTTTAGATGAGAAATTCCAAACTACTATGAAAATTGCAAAAGCATCCAAAGAACAAAATAGTGATCGTGAACACAGGAGATGAAAAGAAGCTGAACATGCCTACCAAAGAGGTAAGGGAAAGGTTGTTTTAGTAGAAGAAGTTGTGAAAATAGACTCTTATGATGATACTAGTTTTGACATTTGTCAATACGAATGTCCAAAGGGATGTTGCCCTATGATGTCACACTTACAAGAGTTTGGGATGTACGCATTGAATTCTCAACTAGCATGTAGGTAAGCACCTAGATGATTGCCTTATCCTCAAAGCAATTCAAGGCAGTTCCACTAACAACAACAAGCTTATTACCCAAATGGAGCTCCACCACAACCATGTGAGCAATACTAATAGTGGCACCAACCAAAATTATGGGGAATGCCATGGCCAAGGCAATAGTACCCTTACAGGTAATCAGATCCATATGGGTACTATGTTCAACAACCTATTTCTTCACAAAGTTATGCAAGCCACACCTCATTCCAACATCACTATTACCCTCCAGAGTACCATCAAACTCATTCACCATCTACTTGAGGGGATCACCCATACACATACCACCCTTTACATCTATTTGCACATATCCCTTCATCCTCTATCTAGTTACCTTTTGCTTCATCAATGCAGGGTGAAATTCCCTTGCAGCCATAGCAATGAAATGCTACAAGGGTTGTGAATTTACAACCATCCTTCTAGCCACGTGGGTTGGATAATCAATCTAGCAAATGACCATTTTTTTGACCTAGAAATCCTTCCAATCCCCCATAACCTAATGTGGCTAGTTCCCTTGCATATCTCCAACACCCTCATCCTCTACATCAAATACATTCGAGAGCCCTTCAAACTAAACACCACCTTAGATCCACATTGTGATGCTAACTCATGCTATTTCTAATTGGATCAAGGCTAGCAACCTTCCCACAAAAAGATCTGACTGAGGGAGTCCTCTCATTTACTTGTAGATCATAGAACATGAGCCATGCAAGGCTCTTCTTAGTTCTAGTCTTGGAGTTAATCTCATCTCCCATGACATGTACAAGGTCTGGAACCTATCACCTCTCAAGAAGAGTAACATCTGTTTAGAATTGGCAGACCAATCAATCACTGTTCCTTTGGGGTTAGTGGAAGACATTGTGACCATAGTTAGTGAGTGGTCCTCTCCTACCAATTTTCTAATGATTAAGATTAAGAACTGCAAAGGTGATTTTCCCATCATTATGGGAAGGGTATGGTTGAGCATAGTAGATGCACGTATGGGTATAAGGTACCTCTCCTTGTAAATCTCCAAAGAAAATGAATTTGGACGTTTAGAGAAGAAGTATGTTCCATGTATAGCATACAATGATAACAGGTATAATTGCATGCAAAAGATTTGGTCCATCAAAAGTACATTCATTAAAGCATACAGTCAATGTGCACATGAACAAGATATCCAAAGGTGTCTGTACACAGCGGCCACAAAATAGAAGGGCACCCAATGGCTGACAACTAACTCTAAGAGCAGCACACTATGCATGGAACTGACTAAAAGCCTGACATGTGTTTATGTCGAAGGAATGGATGAACTTGAGTAAGTTCATCATCAATTCTCTAATGATGAAGATGATGATACCTTTTGGGAAGAGTTGGAAATCTATGATAACTTCAAGCAAGAGCCCCTAGAGTTAAAAACTCTACCAACCAGCATGGAGTATGCATTCTTAAACAATGGAAAGATGATCATAATCAATGCCAAACTTGCTCCTAAACAAAAAGAAAATTTGTTATAGGTGGTTAACAAGTGGCCAATAGCCTTTACTTGATCATATCTTGAGCTAACTGGAATCGATCCAAGGATATGCTAGCATCACATTTACAACAACCTAGCTATGAAGCCAAGAAGGCAACGGTAGAGGTAGCTAAACCCCAAATTGAAGTAGATCATCAAGGAGGAAATAGAACAACTCCTCAAGGTGGGGTTTATCTATCCCATCACAAATAGTAAGTGGATTAGCCCACTCGTAATTATGCCAAAGAAAAGTCGTAACTGGTAGGTCTGCATTGATTTTAGGCTATTGAATATGGCAACATTTAAAGATCATTTTCCATTGCCATTTGTGGACCAAGTGTTGGACACTATTTTTAGGCATTGTTATTATAGCTTATTGGATGGTTATAGTGGCTATAAGCAAATCCAAATTACGCCAGAAGATTAGGCCAAGACAATATTCATGAGTCCTTGGGGGTCTTTTGCATATTATAAGATGCCATTTGGTCTATGCAATGCCCTTGTAACATTTCAACGTTGGGTCCTTAGTATTTTTCAGTAGCAAATTGGTAGCGAGGTAGAAGTCTTTATGGATGACTTCTCTACCTATGGGGCTATGTTTGAGCAAGCCCTGGATCGCCTTGAGTAGGTTCTAAAAAGATGTGTCAAAATAAATATTAGGCTCAATTGGCAAAAAGGCGATTTAATGGTCCAAGACAGCATAGTATTGGGGCACCAAATTTGACAAAAATGGATTGAGGTAGACCTTGAAAAGATAAGGTCCATCCAAGGAATAACCCGCCAACCAGAAGTTGTCAAAGATGTTCAATCATTCCTTGGACATACTGGCTACTACCAGCGGTTCATAGAGAATTTCTCTAAGATTTCAAAGGTGTTGGTCGAGCTTACGAAGAAAGATGCTCCATTCATCTAGATGAAGGAATGTGAACATGCATTCCAACAATTAAAAGAAAAACTCATAGAAACTAATAGAAACAATTTTATGAGCACCAAACTAGTCCAGACCATTTCACATAATGATGGATGCCTCTAATTATGCCTTGGGAGTCATGCTTATTTAGTTGGATGATAAGAAGCATGCATATTACATCCATTGCATGATCCAAAGCATTGTAGGTGCATAATTAAATTACACCATAACTAAAAAAGAATTAATGTCAGTGATGTATGCTCTTGAAAATTTTAAGCACTATGTACTTGGTTATAAGGTGATGAGTGGTAAGGTACCCCTACACTCAACTATACGAATACAAGCGTCTCATGCGCGATCCGGTCGAACTCCAATGACTAAGTGCTTACGCATCCTAATGGAACACTTAAGGTTAATCAATCGTTGTCCTCCCAAACTTACTTGTATTATCACAGTTGTATGGTTAAGTAAGTTTGAGGTATGTGATTTTTATATCTTTTATCTTTTTAACGCCTATGCTAGTAGGGAAGGGTGAAGAGACTAAGTGACTAACTATTTGCTAACTAAGTTCTAATTTTCCTAGCACCAGTATCCATTCCCACTTGTTGCACACACCCTGAACCAGAGCAATGCTATTGGGATTACCAAATGCTACTTGTTACTAGGTTACCAAGCGTTACACACGTGCTCGAAGCGGTCATACTGAATGCACTTAACTAGGAGAGTCAAGGGTTGAGAGAGATTAATTATCTAGGAAAGCATTTAAACATTTAACAATAATTTAAATCCTATTTAGCTTAGTCCATATGCTGCAAGGTTTATTAGAAAGTTCATCTTTATTGCCATACACAAATGTGTGCTCAGGTACAATTTGCTCGAATAAAGATCCGTTCACTTTGAGACTCCTACTGCGAGCACATGGAAATTATTCTAACTCTGGATTGGTAAAACTGCTATAGTTTAGCTAAGGGTCTAGATCTAGATGACTGAACAAGGGAAAGCTACCTCTTATTTATAGAACTGGTGACAGGCTGCGATATCGCGTACGCAATATCGCAGGTGTCGACGCGATATCGCGGCTAATGCGATATCGTGACTCATCATACCCCCATGACTGGATGAAAACTTGTCCTTGAGTTCCTTACAAAATATTGGGAAGGTATGGGATTATTAAATTGAATGACACTAATGGTAGATGGGGTGACATGTCAATGGATCATCATTATAATACATGACAAAATTTAGTGTTCATGACAATAAGAGTGAACACTATACACATTTGACATCTAGCCTTAATTGGCAGCTGAGAGAGAAGAGAGAAGAGAGAGAGAAAAGAAGAAGTCTATTGCTGCCGACGCCAAGATTGTGCTTTTTATTGTCCATCTATAAGTGCGTCATCAATCTTGTTCCTTGCATAACTATTTCAGCACCAGTCCATTCCAAGTGTTTTCTCCAGATCCAATTCGTTGTTGTATGATTGCCATTTGCACTCACAACACAGTTTGATATTAGCAAGGATAAATGAATCACAATGCAGTTAATACCTTGTCTCAGTGTAAGGTCCATTGGCTGAGTTGTGATATGGCTAATGCGGATCTGGAGATATAATATTGGTGACTACCCAAGGTGTAGGGGTTAGGAGAAAATTGAAAAAATTGGACTAGGACCCCCATGACTGAGAGCGAACCTCTAGTAGCGAGAGAATGGAAAAAGATAAGGAATAAGAAAGATGGAGAAAAAAGAAACAACGACAACACTGATAAAATGGATGTCAAAGATGGAGATGAACAAAATAAATGGTTATTGTGGAAATGCTTAAGGGAAAGAAATTAATGGATGCACCAAATAGGAATGCTAGTGGGTCCTCCCCAAAGCAGGCTCATGCCCTTAATGCCCTGACAATCCCACATTCAAAGAGTCTGTAGGCTCTAGGAATGTCATTTGAAGACAAGAGTTAAAGTCTTAACCACAAGAGTTTACCAAAAATAAAATAGCATTAACCAAAATATGGACTACTGATACAACCGGAAATAAGGTGAAAGATGGAGAAAGAAGGATGGAAAGAAGAGAATGGAATGGAATCTCAAGAACAAGGTGGTATACAACCCCTTATGTATTAATGGTTAATGTGACTTAGTAGATCCCATTCCAAATCCAGCCTCAAAGAAACCACAACCAGTGACTTCACATTTATACATTTGGCCAATCCATCCACTTAAAGTAACGAGAATGCTTCCGCTAAAAAGTCACCACCATTCTAACGAAATGAGAAAGGAGAAAGTAGAAAGCGAGGAAGGGCCTTAGTTAGAGGGAACATTTTTATTTAGTTCCATAACTAGTGCTTGTAGCCCAGATGATTATTTCATCTAAGGGGTGTGCTTTGAATTTCCACTGTTGTTTTTTTTTTTGGCGTGAGAACCACACCATGCAAAGACTTATTATTTTTATTAGCTCAGCTTCCCGATAATGGAGCAGCGTTGGAACGGTAATAAAAAATCAAGAAGAAAACATTCAAGCACCCAGAAGAATGGCCATCACAAATGCATCAAGTTCCTTTGAAGTCACACCCTTTTCAATCCTTGAGTCCTTCCTTAGTTTGAGAAATACTCAGTCACCAATTCATTGATAGTTCTTATTTTTTAAGGAAGGGGGTTGTACAGTTCCAAGCCAAGAGAGACCATAGAAATTCATGGATGCATGGATGACATGGACTCATTACCTACTATATCAAAAGAACCATACCCAAGTATCAACATTATCACTCAAAGGTAAAAACCAAACATTAGCAATCAATGGAATACAATTCATACCACCATCAGGAGCACTTATTAGGTGACGAATCAAACAAAATAAACAAAAACACAAAGAAATGAAGAGTATAAATGATGTTGTAAAACAAAAATAAGAAAAGTTAAAGAAATTTGTAAAACAAAAATGTGTAAAACAAAAACATAAAAAGGAACTAAGGGCCTGGATTGATCAGCATAGGTGGCCATCTCCCCCATGACTAAGTTGAAAGGGAGAGATCCAAAATAATGAGCGCTTGTTTGAATTTTTTAGAAGTGTCCAACTTCTCCCAATTGATGTTTTCAGGTTAAGGGTTGGAAGTTGGCGACGCTCTTGCTCCAGTGTATCTATGCTTTTGATGTGAGAGCAAGTTGTTCCCCTAGTTAGTTTTGTGCATGTTGGTGAATTGCTCTCTTGATTAGCTGTCAACCACTAGGTGTTTTCTTGTTATGTGGTTGCTACATACAGGCACTTTTGTATGTTAATTTCTTGGGCACATTGATTGCATGCAGGCAATGTTGAACATTCCTGTACGCAATCACACCCTGTGTCATTGTATGTGATGCATGGAACTCTCTTCCTCTCGATCTTCCCAAAAGTGTTTTCCTTAGATATTTCCAAGGAAAGATCGTGGATTCCTAGGCATGCATTTATGGTACTGAGCCATGCCCTTCCCATTATTATTGGGAAGTCCCCTTTTTTATTGTTGACTTGTATCACTAGGAAATCAGCTGGGTATGATCATCCACACATAGTGGTAATGATGTCCTCAACCAATCCCAAGGGAATGGTGATGGACTGGTCAGCCAACTCTAAGTGAATATTTCTCTTCTTTAGTGGAGGTAGGTTCCAGGCTTTATACATTTCTTGCGATATCAAGTTGACTCTAGAACATGAGTCCAGAAGAGCTTTGCAAGGTTCATTCCCAGTGACTTGGAGATAAATTAAAGGGCTTCTAGAATCAGAGAATTTCCTGGGAAGGTGGCCCTCCTTAATCCAGTCAGTGATGTGTTGAGCTCTATTTTTGGTTTGAAGGGAGCTCCGAAGCCTTAATTGATGGAGAAGCATTTGGAGGCTCAACTGCTTGTGGTTGTGAGAGCTTGTTTGGAATGTTGGTTCTAAATAAAGGCCTTCTCTTTGTGCGGTTGTCAGAACTAGCAACAAGTTGAAGGTTTATAGCTCTTGTAGCATTGCGTTGCTGCGGTTGAGTGGGGAGTTCCCCTTGTGGTTGAGTGGTAACAGAGCTATCGGTGTGAGAGTTGCGGATGGATTTGGAGGATGGTATGCATGTGGTGTGTCTCTTCCAAGAGAAGGAGTCCTATAATACTCCTAAGCTTGGTAGTGACGTTGTGGTGTCACATGACCAACAGAGTCACATGGAGAGATTGGCTGCTAAATGTAATAGCCATATGAATCTAGTTGCTGGTAAGGGTATTGTTGCCTTGGCGGTGGCATCCCCCATGACTGTGGGTATTTCCACTACTAGTGTTGCTCAATAGGTTGTGGTGGAGTTCCACTTGGATAATACGTTAGTAGTTGGTGGAACTGCCTTGGGTTACCTTAGGGATAAGGTAACTGTCAGGGTGCTTGTCGTTTATTAAGTGCATACACCCCAGACTCTTGTAGATGTGAGATTATTGGGCAACATCCCTTAGGATGGTCATACTGGCATATCTCACATCTACCATAATTGTCTGTATTAGAATCCACAACCTCTTCGGTGATGGTCATTTTACCCTTACCTTTGTTACGTGCATGGTCCAAATCCCTCATTTTCTTTTTATCATGGTCACTACTTCTCTCCTTAGACTCCTTTATGATTTTTAGAACGGTTTCAAATCTACTATATAAAGAGTCCCACATTTGATCTACCTTTTTCGACACTTCTGTTGTTAATTTTTGGAGTAGCAAGGTTTTCCTATTCACCAACTCTTCAAGTGGTGACTCTTCCTCCTCCTCACAGAATCTCACTCCCCTTTTTCAGAGGGAAGGATCGCGGTTGTACTCTTCTGCGCTTTCTCTGTTACGTAACTTTCCTTCTTCCTTAGTTACTTTCTCCAAAAATCTATGAATTTGATGGGACCTAAGCTCTAATAATCTCCCTTAGGCATATGTTCCAAGGGTTCTCCTGGTTTCATGCCTAAGTCCATCTACAAGATGATGTAGTTAATCTTGTTGCGAGTAACCATGGCCTAGGCAACAATGTAACAGTGCATAGTATCGTCCCATGGCAGCATCCAAGGGTTCATGAGTTCCCTGCTTCCATCCTTGGATTTTCTTTTGTAGGTTGGACACCCAAGAGTACGTTTGATATTTATCGTTAAACAGTTCTAGCATCGTACTCCACCTTCGAATGGATTTCGGTTCTAAGGACTGGTACCAGCTTTCTGCTTCTTTTACCAATGTCTTTGGGAACAACTTTAGCTTTTTCCACTTGTTCTCGATGTTCTACAAGGCACATGCATCGTGAAATTCTTGTAAATCATTTTGAGGATCAACATTGTATCCCCCCTTAAATCGTGGGATATTATTCATGTCTAGTCTCTTGATCCTACTATCTTTTTGGTGCCTTGTGGGTATTCTAACAGCCTCCGTAATGTCTAACATGCTTCGGGTTGCAAGTAGGGGTTCTTCGTGGTCATTTATTACATAGCGTCTATGATGTCTAGATGGTTCCCTACCTTCCCTTCTTCCATGCCTTAATTCTCTAGAGTGCCCTCGTCCTCGCTCTCGACTCTCTCGTCGAGGTTTCTCACTTTGCTTACCCTTATCCTCACGGTTAGGTTCCTTATGATTACACCCTGATACTGAAGGAGAGGGTGAATGTGATGATGAAGATGAAGAAGAAGGAGAACCATCGCGATGACGATGTTTCCTACCTTCTCTTCGATGATCTCATCCCCAATCATGATGACGATCAGAATGCTCGCCCTTATCATGTGTTCGTGTTCGCTCGTTGAACACTTGGTGTTCGTGGGGATCAGAACTAGGGTTGTGAATCATAAAGTGCAGGTTCTGATACACCACCTCCTCACCATCGTTAGGAGGGGGAACATCATTTTGTGGAGAACTTATTGAAATAAGGTCACCACCCTCATTTTCGCTTATGACGGGTGAAGCATTATGGGGTTCTTTGTCCTTCAACGATGTATAAGATCTCTCCTGTTGCAAGTCCCGTTGATGTTGTGCTTCTGTGGAATGGTAGACCCTTGCTTGGTGCTTGCATGCAATGTATTCTTCATATAACTGTGACATGCCTATTCGTGCAAGGGCACAACGGAGCATGTTGGGGATTGCTCGGTCTGGAGGAAACACTATGTTACCCTCCAAGTCTCTCCAACGCACTTACTCATCTTGATGGATAATAAAGATAAATTCGGGTATATACTCATCATGATGAATATATACCACATGGAATTTTTGAAGAACTGGCAGTTCTTGGTTATGTGTGTTGTGCCATTGACTGTCTCTAGTGTTGTTCTTAGGCGGTGAAGTGCTTTTGTTCGAAGAAGAAGACATTTTCGATGTGCTATTTATCGTTATGTTATTTTTATTTTAATCAACCCTAAGGGTTCATTTAAGCTTCCTAATGATGTAAATGATCCCCTATGTTCTACGTAGTGCACAAACAACTAAGTCCTAGGCAATGATGCCAATGATGAGTGGCAAGGTACCCCCACACTCAACCATACGAATATAAGCATCTCACGCATGATCCGGTCGAACTCCAAGGACTAAGTGCTTACGCATCCTAATGGAACACTTAAGGTTAATCAATCGTTGTCCTCCCAAACTTATTTTTATTGTCACGGTTGTATGGTTAAGTAAGTTTGAGGTATGTGATTTTTATATCTTTTATCTTTTTAACGCCTATGCTAGTAGGGAAGGGTGAAGAGACTAAGTGACTAACTATTCGCTAACTAAGTTCTAATTATTCTAACATCAGTATCTGTTCCCACTTGCTACACACACCCTGAACCAGTGCAACACTACTGGGATTACCAAACGCTACTTGTTACTGGGTTACCAAGCGTTACACATGTGCTCGAAGCAATCATACTGAATGTACTTAACTAGGAGAGTCAAGGGTTGAGAGAGATTAATTATCTAGTAAAGCATTTAAAAATTTAAAAATAATTTAAATCCTATTTAGCTTAGTCCATATGCTACAAGGTTTATCAGAAATTTTGTCTTTATTGTCATACACAAATGTGTGCTCAGGTACAATTTGCTCGAATAAAGATCCGTTCACTTTGAGACTCCTACTGCGGGCACATGGAAATTATTCTAACTCTGGAATGGTAAAACTGCTATAGTTTGGCTAAGGGTCTAGATCTATATGAGTGAATAAGGGAAAGTCACCTCTTATTTATAGAACTGGCGATGGGCTGCGATATCGCGTACGCGATATCGCAGGGATCAACACGATATCGTGGCTGATGCAATATCACGGCTCATCATAAGGTATTTGTGCACACAGACCACACTGCCATTCACATCCTAATGAACAAGCCAACAATGAGCCCCCATATAATATGGCAGCTCATAATCTTGCAGGAATTCGATCTCACAATGGTAGATCAAAAAGGACCTAAGAACATGATCACTAACCACCTCTCTAGACTAAGATGGGATAATAAAGAAGAGGAGATTTTGCTCTCTGATCAATTTCTAGATGAACTCCTATTTCCAAGAGCAATAAATTACCAAGTGCCCATAGAACCAACATGGTACAATGGCATCCTTAGCTATCTTCTTACTCAGGAGATGCCATAAGATCTTGACTTTAGAAATAAGTAACAATTTCTTCATCTGGCCAAATACTTCATGGAAATCAATGGATGCCTATACAAGGTGTGTGTTGACGAGCTGGTTTGTTGGTGTGTCTCTGATACAGATCAACTATGCATTCTCTAGGATGGTCACGAAGGCCCCTGTGAAGGCTACTATGCAGGGAGATGCATGATCATAAAAATCCTGATGGCAGGATACTATTGGCCTACAATCTTTAGGGATGTCCACCAATTTGTTCAATCTTGTGAGCGTTATCATCGAGATGGTAGGATGATCGCTCAAATGGAGGATCCTCAATAGTGGATTCAACCACTAGAGCCCTCTAACATATGGGGCATTGACTTCATGGGTCCCATCACACCCATCTCCAATGAAAAGGCATATATCATCGTAGCAGTCAACTATTGCATAAAATGGGTAGAAGTAGTAGTTGTTACCAATTGTACATCATCTATTGCTACTCAATTCATATAACAAAATGTTGTCAATAGGTTTGGGATGCCATGTACACTAATTTCTAACAATGGAACTCACTTTATAGGTGCCACCTTTTGAAAACTTATGCAATGCTTGGGGATTGAACATAAATTAACAACACCCTATCACCCCCAAGCCAACGGTCAAGCAAAGGTGACTAATAGGGAGATCACAAAGATCTTAACAAGGACCATCAACAAATATAGGAGAGATTGGAGCAAAAAACTCAATGATTCCCTTTGGGCCTATCGCTCAACATGGAAACTTCTTATTGGCTACTCCCCCTACAAGCTAGTGTAGGGAAAACTTCTAACTCTCTTGATTCAATCTGAGCTCTGTACACTCTTAATAGCCTATGATTTGAATCTTAACCTAAGTCTAGCACAAAAAGAAAGATTGATCAACTTGAATGTGTTAGATGAAAATGGATTAGTGGCCCTATCTTTGAATGAGGTGCACAAGGCATTTAACAAGCAATGTCATGACCTGAAAACACAGAAAGTGAAATTTCAACCAAGAGATAAGGTTCTCTACTGGAACCCCACACACATACCCTAGAAGAAAAAGTTTCAAACGTTGTGTGAAGGACCTTATATAATTGATCAAACCTTTCCCTCTGGGGCCATGTTAATCTAGAAGCCTGAGAACCCAAATAAAAAGCAATTGATCAACATCCAACAAGTGAAACCTTTCCTAGAACCAAGACAAGTCAATGTGACTACCACCTTAATGAATGGACAACCATGTTCAATTTTCTAGATCTCCTCCTTCCATCTTAGTCATGGAGGAGATGGCCATCCATGCTAACCATCCATATGGATCCTCAATTTTTCACTTTTTGTTTTACACATATTTGTTTTATACTTTGTTGATTTTTATCCTTTTCTTTGGTTTTTGGTCCTATTGGTTTTCTCAATTTTTTATTTTACAACATCATTAGTATGTTTTATCTTTCTTGAACATTTTATATTTTTTGTATATTTTACTTTATTGTGTTTCTATGTGTCACTTTTCATTATTTTTGTTAATATAAGTGCTTTATTACCGCAAGACACAATGTCACTATTGTTGTTTACTAATAATGGTTTGTGCTTAATGTTGTGAGTGTTAATTTCTAGTTTCTATTTTTGAATTTTGATGTCTAATAACTTTGACATGGTTTATTTTTCATGGAACAAGCAATGAGTCCACAACATCCACTCATTCACAGACTCTATGGTTTTCCTTGTTTTGGAAGTTTGAGGTCCCTTCTATTAGAGAAAATTTTAATAAATTAGTGACCTTGGTAGTTTTTGGAATTGGGAAGGATTCAAAGGCTTGTAAAGGATGTGACTTCAAGGGGACTTAATACTCTTTATACTCTTCTACTTACTTGGGTGCTTGAGTGTTTTCATTGACTACTTACCATTCCATGTTCCACTAACGAGCAATCAAATAAAGTCTTTGCATGGTGTGGTTCCCATCAAAAGATTAAAAAAAACACATGATGAGAATTCAAAGCACACCCCTTAAACAGCTAAACGGGCTACAAGCACTAGTTATGGGACTAGAAAGACATTTTACCCATGCCTAAAGGTCCCCTCTAACTAAGGCCCCATCTCACTTTCTACTTTTCTTTTCTTCTCTTTGTGGAACAGTGGAGCACTCTCATGTCTCAAGGGGTGGATTGGTCTTGGAGTGGCGATGTGAAGTCATTGAAAGAAGCTAGTTTTAGTCTAGACTAAGGATGGATCTTTGTAGGTCATTTTAAACACAAACTTCACAAGGGACTTCTTATGACCTCAATTCGGGATTCCATCCCACCTTCTCTGTCATCCATCTATGATGCCATAACTCACCTCACTACCAGTTCCTATGTTATGCTCGATGCCTTAGTTTGACATGTTGGAATTCTTAAATAGATTATTTCTAGTTGGTCCCTAACTTTTCATGATTATTAATCAACTATGGAGCCCACAAACTCCTTAGTTGAGGTTATACAAGGGCAAAAAGGGCATGTGCCTACTATGGGAAGGACCCACTTGCATATCTTTTGGCTTGGTTAGTTAAGTTCCTTACTTTAGACATTGCTACAATTCTATCTTTCACATATTCCATTGTACATCTCAGAAAGTGCTCCTTAGACTCCCATAATATTCATTCTTTGGACTATTTTCTCAACTTTCTCAATTTTTTTGAACTCCAATAACCTCTTCTACTATTTCCATCATGTTCGTGGCTTTTTGGGCTTCCATTTGACCCCAATTTCACTCAAAAACTCCTTGTATTTTGGGAGTTTAACGAAAGTCAATGGAAGTCTATGGTGGTCAACAGTTGCATTCACTAGGCCTAGTCGACGTAGTAGACCTCATCGATGGGGCCCCGTCAACTAAGCCTCTTTGACGCATGCGAAAAATCCTATAAATACCACCACATACTTTGAAAGTTTTTGTTATTTGCTTCATAGTACAAGGGGAGTTTTGCCGTTTTTTAGGGTCCAAAACCTTCTAGAGCCCATAACTTCTCAATTGTTTGTCCAAATCACTCCATTGGTGATGCAACGCCAAGGGCAAGAGACCACTATTGAAGCAATCACTGATTGAATCACTAAAGCACTTAATGCACCTACAGTGTTTGTACCAGATGTATTTGCATTTCAAGATGTGCAGACATTTGCAAACATAGTCAGTGGAAGATTGAATGCATCCTAGCATGAAAAATTGCTAGACCGACTAGTAGGAACCAAGCAATCAATTCCAGATATCTTTGATTTTTTAGACAACATCACTACATCCTAGTTGAAGCTGCTGGAAGCAAAGGGCAAGTGCATCATCCTGGAAGGGCAACTTAAAATGGCCTAAGCATAGAACCAATGCTTAACCACGTAAGTTACTAAACTGTGTGCCTATTTTATTTATCCCACACTCCTCAGCCTAGCAACAACTAGAGATGAAGCTTTTCAATAGCTTTAGGAATGACTAAAACAAGCTGAGGAGGAAATAGTGATGGCCATCTTTAACTAATCTATAGTAGAAGCAAAAACCTACTCAGTTCAGAAGGACTTGGTTTAGTTGTGTCAGGAAAATGAATCACTGATCGTAGAAAATCATCGCCTATGCAATGTTGATACACAGAAGCAACAAATGCAAGAATTCAGTCATCAATAGTAGGAGCAGCTCGCTAAGGTAAATACTAAGTTGAGGAAATTGGCCACAGAGAATCGAAATCTATTTATGAAGGAAGTCTGAGCCTTACACCAGAAGTTTGCCATTGAGATCACCACTTGGAAAAATGAGGCTCTAAAGTTTGAAAGAGTTAAGAATCACTATAGAGACTAGGTTAGCTTGCAGAAGGAGGTAAATGAGAAACATATTTAAATGGCTAAGGCAAAAGTAAACGAAGCCCTCTAGCAACTCCAACAAGGAAGAGAAGTGTGGCTGCCCATCATTAATGGGATTGATGCTTATAATAGAGCAAAGATCTACTTGAAGGAGTTATAGATTGAGGAAATGACAGAATACATGAAATTGACCAATCTCCGCTATGCAAACCTGGTGATGTTGACTAATGGACGGACGTGGTTAGAATTGGAAAAACAAGTGGCCAACTCGTACTTGTTGTATGAGGCCGAGTTTAAGCACCATAAGGACACCAAGCAAAAGCTTAAGATAAGGAATGCCAAACTCAAAGTTCTCAAGGCATGATTTACGGATCAACGATCAACTACCAAGAACCTGGCCAAGAGAATGAATGATTACCAGGAGCTGAAAGATGCAATCAGAGCGTTTGACATTGAGCGCAAATAAGTTACTACTTGGTTCATCAATGCAAAAGAGCTATTCTCAGTGATTCCTTGTCCTTGGAATGTTCCCATTCTGACCCACATTAGCGAAGCTACGTGGACGATGCATGATCCTAGGAGTAAGGAGGAGAAAATGAAAGCATTACTAGATGCTTTTTGCCTCCTGCTAGAAGTTGCAGTAGCAGCAGAATAGCCATAGCCACCTTAGCCGCCACATGTGCTTAAAGCTAGTGAAGGTCCTTTAGAGACTCAAGTACCTCCACCACCTAGGATTATTTAATCTTCCCAAATGACTTCACACCATCAAAGGACATGTTGTCCAATTTTGTAGAGTCATGTCATGGTGTTCAATTTTGTGTCATGAACACCACTAGTTTTGTAATGTGTTGATTCGTACACTCAGGCTCTCAATTTTATCAAGTCAGTTTGTTGAGTCTAGAGTTAGTTAATAATCCCATACCTTCCCAATTTTCTAAAGAAACTTGAGAATGAGTTTTCATTCAGTCATGGGGGTATGATGAGTCATAGTTGGCTACGTTGACAAGGCCTTGTCAACGCAGCCCCGTTGACACGGCCCCATCGATGCAAGGTCTATTTTTGCTTATAAATATGCTCTTACTAGCCACATTTATGGCATCAGTTAGTCATAGTGTAGTGAAGCTCTTGCAGTTTTTCCATTTGAAAGTTAGAATATTTTCCCAAGTGCCCGCAACAAGAGTCATTGAGTGTATAGATCTTTATTCAAGCATTTTTGTACCTGAACCACACTAGTGTGTATGGTAATAAAGACGAGCTTCTTGATAAACCTTGTAGCATTTTGGATAACTTAAATGTTTTATTTATGCATTCATTGTTTTTATTAAATATTCAATCAATTAAGCTAAAGTAGACTTTAATCAATTGAGCTAAATAGATTCAATACATAAGTACAACCGCTTCAAGCGTAAACACATATTCACTTGGTAATCCTAGTAGTGTTATTGCTTGGTGCACCTAGTAGCATAGCACTTGGTAACCCAGAAGTGGATACATGGGTTCAAGATGCGTACAGAAGGTGGGATTGGATGCTTATGTTAGGATTAGCTAGAGATCAGGTAGTTAATTCAAATTAGTCATTAAACTACTTTATCTCTCTTTTCAAGCACCAAAGGACCTAAAACATAAAATGATAAAAATCATATGCCTTGATTACGCTTAACCATACCTTTGAGCTTCACAAGTGTAATTGGGAAGACAACGAACGACCTTAGGGCAAGATTCACTTCTTAGAAGACTAGTGCACTGGAAACTTTAAAGTCCACGAAATGTGACCGGATTGTGCATGAAAGCTTTGTGATTCGTATGGTTGGGCATAGGGGTACCTTGCCACTCATCATGGAGAAAGTGTATTAAAGAAAAAATAGTAAGAGGTTTCACAACTCTATATGCTTTCAAAAACAAGTGCAAGGATTCAAGTCTCTTGGCTTAGAAGGTTAGAAAACAATATTTTCAAATTATCATATATCCTACTGTATTATATAGATGTGTTATTTAGGGACCTAGACTCAATGCTAAACTTTGAAAAGATATTGAAAGAGTGCAAAAAATTTTCCTTGTTAATGAGTTAACGGTGAAGATGTAAACAACTTGCTCAATGTCATTATGTGAATGTGATTGATTACCTTTAGAAGTAAAAGCCTTATGATAATTCATTACATCTACTCATAGCTTGCATATCTAGACAAATTCTCGAAAGCATTGCTTGAGGATTCATGAGACCATGGTTGATATTTTTAGAGGATACAATGGTTAAGAAAATAGAATATCTGTTGGGATGATGTGTACCAAAATCATAAACATATTCGCCAACTAGTTAAGCAAAAAGTTTTAACATAGATGTAGGCTAATGTGGAAGGCAAGAGCCAATTTTATGTACACCACATTAGATCTAATAACTAGATGTAGAAGTTCACTATCTCTCATGTGCTATTCCCAAATGGTATCAGCAAATTTCACTTAAGTTCTCATTATCTTAGAATTGAAAACGGAAGATAGATTCAACTCCCCTGAGAAGAGCACATTTATAGGTTGTGCAGATGAGGAGCCCTTGAAGTTGAGTTACATGTGTTTCTTTCTTGTGTTATGATTGACCATTTGAGACAACATTATAATGTTATAGTAAAAAGCTTGTATGATTCATTTTTACACCCTCATTAGTGGTTGGTCAATTTGTAGAGTCTATCTTGATTTTTCATAAAAATGTAATATTTGTCCAATAAATCCTATGAGTCTTTAGACATAATAAAGCTTCATTTCATTAATTCATAAATAGACTCCATGGTAAAATGCAAATGCCTCGAAAAAAGCATAAATTAATAAGTTGTAAACACAGCTATCAATACTTTTATGTGCGATCAAATTGCAGATTTACCACATGGAAATGGGACGGGAAAATGCAGTCGCAAATTACAGTACTCGTGGTATGTACCATACAACACGAGAGCTTAATTTTCAAAATTCAAAAGTAGGTATAAATTGGAATTTACCCGACGTTAATGTCCATGTCCATCCCAAAACGCATGCAAGTCTGATAGATGGCTGAACATTTTCCCGAAACGATTTCCCCAGAAAACTATGCTGCTTGAAACAATTAAACCGTGACAGGCATGTGGCGGTAATTTTGGTTTTACGAATAAGACAAAAAAAATTCTGGGAAGCGTAAAATGAGCCCTTGCCGAATATCTGATCTCCGAAGCACAAATCGAGTCAATGAATACGAATACCAGGATAATGCAAATGGTTTGGTTCTAGACCATTTCTTTGATGAGCGAGGTACTGCGCAGTGCCGACGGTGTCTCTCAGGAAAAATAATCTCACTTAAACCCCTGTGAAACCCAAGCCACAGACTATTCTCTTAAAAGTTAAAACTAAGACGATAAAACAGGCAGCGAAGATTCTAAAATTTCATGTCATGAACAAAGACAGATGCAAAACATTTTTCAATATCCGCCAAGAATGGGACTGTGGTACGCACCAAAGAACAGAGAAGACTTATTTTCAAAATCCAGAAGACCAAAACAATGGATTGAACATTTCAAGATGTTTAATTTACGAGCATCCTACCGTCAGTGACAGTTGGCTAGATGCTTTACGACAACAATTTAAATACTTCATTTAGAAAACTGTCCTCCCAAAAGGAAGGCATTTTTTTCCCAAGGAAGCCAACAAAAGTTATTGAACGCATGAAAGAAGGTGTGTTGGAATAGGAAAATGCAAATGCTTATGGAATGCTGGCAATCACTTGACATCAATACTTGTTATCAGTATTGAACGTTGCACACTACCAACAGACGCGATGGGAAAAGAGAGCAAGTTGCTCTCGAAATCTCAAGTTACGGTTATTATTAATTTGTTATTAACATGTGGCGTGTAATCATGCAACTTTCAAAATAGAAAGAAAAAAAGATAGTTGGACGTTAGACCATCTGCAGGTTAACGCGCATCCGAACATAAGTAATAGGGTGATAACTGACAGCAATCTTACTTTTGACATGTGGCGAATATGCCGCTAATTTTATTTTTCGAATAGGCAAACAAGAATTCTCGGGAGCGTAAAAAGATGCAGTACTGAACGTCTTGGAAGCGTAAATGGCGACATGCAGTCACTGAATCAAAACACAAGTGCTGGTAGACGTTGGTTATCGAGGAAACTGGTATGATCTCTTCTATCGCCATTTGACTTGGCATATGTATGCGTAGTTTGAGAAATCTGGTGATATCTATTCGCAATGCAATATTAAAACCTATTCAAAATTGCATTGTACATTTAACCTAATAAATAGTGTTATACTTTGATTGATTTTTTAAGTTTACTAGTTAATGGAAAACTGAAATTTCGGTATTTGATTTTCGACGCTAAGCTCTTAGATGAAAAAAATTGGAAATTGCACCTATCGACATGGTGGATATAACTGTTCTATTTTGCTAATGCTGACGATTTTAATCCGATTCGTAAGATATTTTTTATTTTTTTCTAACTAGATTTACGAAAAGAGCTGCAGATTTGCCGATCCCATCGATTTTTCAATCCATGGGCCAAACCTGTGTCGGACCAAGAAGGCTGTGTGCACGCTGTACGGATTGGCCAGCGGACTCCAATCGCAGGAGAATGCCAGACCCTACGGTTTTCGATTTTTCTTTTTTCTTTTGTTTTTTTTTTAAATTTTAAGTACGGCCACATGGAAGGATTTTGGTCCTGACAAGCAACAAGCTCGCAGCAGCAAAATCGGCTCCGGGCAATCAGGATGATGTTGCTGGCAGTGTTTCCAAGTCTGCGTCCCAAGTCCAGCCAGAAAGGATGAATGTTGCTGGCAGTGTCAGATGCAACATAGTATTAATTACCAATAATTAGTGGTTACTGACATGTAGCATAAAATGCAAGAAGCATATAGCACGGGAGGACTAACTTCCGGAAAAAAAAATTCAAAAGCATGCAGAGAAAAAACGGCCTTCATTATATACCTAATACGTGCATTCCAACGTGGGTGACAAATGGCTGGAGTTGCACGTTTTTGCGGAAAACATTTGGCCGATTACATGATTTATGTCGTAGAAGATTGTGCCTTGCCTTTGCATACGCACCGCACAGTCTCTGGGTTTGGGACTACCCATGGTTTTTATGGTAGTGCACCTCCTTTGCAGCAGCAGCGATTAGGGAATGGAAGCGTAGGTACGCAAGTGCATTAAGTCAGTTTTTTTGTTAGGACTAAGAGCAGCAGTTCACGTGGTTGCACGGAATACTTGTAGTTTTCTCCTCTTTATACGCCATGGACGGCAAGCATTTCATTTAGAATAAGTCACAGTGGCGGCCTTCGCTTGCAGGGTCTGTCTGCATTACATTGAAGTTGTTATTGAGGAAATAAGCGGCCTCGGAGCATTCTGAAAATGCCGGTGTACAAATGGGTTGAGGTGTGCAGAGACGCAGGCAAAAGCAGAGACGAAAACAACGATGAATGGAAGGAGGCGGCGACGGTTGTGCCGGTGGTAGACATGGAGAAGGAGGGGAGCCTGGCTCGGAGCGTGGGGAGGGCATTCCAGCAGACGGGCATGTTTTACGTGGTGAATCATGGCGTTCCAGAAGAGTTGCTTTGCAGGCTGCAGCAACAGGCGGAGATGGCATTTGCGCTGCCCCTGGAGACGAAGAAACAGGCGAGTAAGCGCCCTGATGATCCTCAGCTCGGCGGATATGGCGGTGCACCGCTGCTGCCCCACTTCTCCGACCGCATTATCTGCTCCGAGGGCTTCACCTTCACTGCCTCTGCTTCTTCCCATTACGTTGCTTCCAACCTCTGGGATTGCCCTAATCAACAATCTTCCTTCAGGTTCCTTTGCTTTTTTGTTTTTTTAAGAAAAAAAAAGACACTATAATATACGACCATGATAAAGATGAAAATAAAAGGAGGATTTCACCATGTAATATGCGAAGGATAGGGAACTTTCAGCTCAGCGGAAAGCGAAAAATCAGATACGTATATAATTATATAGTGGTCGTGTCCTTGCTGTTTGCTGACCTTTTGCCAAAATCTAGATCTGTTTTCTAGTGTAGTTCTTTGTTTTTAGTTTGGGGTTTTTTTTATTGTTCCTAGATAAGGTTAGGATAAGGTTAGGTTACGATGATGATGAATAACTCAACATTGTCCACCAAATCCAACCAATGAGGTGTTAGCATAGTGGCAAGATCTCTTGATTGGAGTTGAATTCTAGTAAACATGGGTTGGATTCCATTTGACAATGCATTGGAGTAGGTAGTTATTTCGGGTTCCAACACCCCTCTTTTTTATTTTTTTTATTTTCTTTTATTTTTTTGGGTTCCAAGATCTCTATATAATATCATTGTTAGAGCGGGATTTCAAAAGCATGTTCTATCGTTGCACGCGTTGAAATCTGTATTCTAAATAAGGGTTCTGGCATTTATGTACAGCCAGTTGTTAAGTGCTAGCTTGGGTTGTGTTTTTGGGTTTGGTACAGATTTAAATGGAATGCTTTTTACCGTGAATGTTTTCTATTGCATTGTTTGACAGAATTAAGGTAGCATGTAATAAACGTAACCCAAGTCTTACTTCTGTCTACGGTGGTAGTGTGAGAATGGCAAGTTACAAGTGAATAATTATTGAATTAGAATAGCTGAATAACATACTTGCTTAATGTTTCCAAAAAGTGTTAAATTCTGGTCGCACGCCAATAGATGGATCTGTATATTAAGTGCTTTTATGAATTCGTGGAAAAGCAAGTCGAGGAGTTCATTCTATTTTTTTATCTTGCTTTTAAGGGCAAGTGTTAACATAAAACATTCCAGAGAATCTTGAGTATAGGAGAATGCTTCTGAGGGAGGATGAGCGTTTGCACAGGATTTTTCGCACTTAGAATGCGTTCGAATGGTGACGTGGATGAAACATGACTCACCATCTCATATTGTTTCCGTAAACAGAGGTTTTCATTTCATGCCACGCTTTTTAACGTACGGTAGGCAGGTAGGGGGACGTCGGACGTGGCAGAATGTGATTTTGGGACATTGCATTGTGTGTATGCCACGACAGGGAAGCAATACAGGAATACAAGGCTGCCATGCTGAGTGTAGCGACCAGGCTCATGAAAGCGGCGCTCGAGGGCCTCACTGCCGACGACGACCAAGAGGAAGAAGACGAAGAATGTGAGGAGAAGAAGGAGAAGGAGAAGGAGAAAGAGGAGGATACGTTTTCAGCGTCGTCGTACTACGCAGGGCTGCAATTGAACCACTATCCGGCAAGCCCAGTGCCGGAGCAGACACTGGGGATGCCCGAGCACACAGACTCTGGCTTTTTGACGCTGCTGCACCAGTGGCCATCGCATGTGCACACGCTCCAGATTAAGTCCCGTCCTTGTCTCCTCAACCAAAGCCAGGACTGGCACGTGGTGTCACCGCTGCCGCATGCGTTGCTCGTCAACGCGGGTGATTTGCTGCAGGTAACATACACGCCTCGCCTCTTCCTTGCTCTGTCTCTCTTCTTCTGCTAATCTATGCTCTGCTATATATAACTTATAATCTTGTTCTTGCTCGCTCTCTCTCTCTCTCTCTCTCTTGCTTTGCTTTGCTTTACATTACATGAATGAACGTTGACGTTGACATGCATATACGGGCTGGGGTGGGGTGGGGTGAGGTGGTGAGCAATGGCAGGTACGAGAGCGTGTTACACAAGGTGGCGAGCAGCACAGAGCCAAGGCACTCGGTGGCCTACATCTGGGGCCCACCTCTGGACAAGACTATTGGATGCCGTTGCCTTTGGCCTTGCCGCCGCTCTTCTGCTGCTGCTTCTTCTGCTTATGTGATGCCACTCTACAAACCACTGACGTGGAAACAGTACCTGTCAACCAGAGCCACCCATTTCCATGGAGCCCTTGATATGTACCTCCTGCACCATGACCATGTTGATGATGATGCTGCTGCTGCTGCTGCAGGCGTCTAATTTGCGTTGCGGCATTCATGCACCTCTCCTTTGGCATTATCAGAGACGCAGACGCAGATTTGTGGTTATGTTGTTTCTTGTGTTCACTTGAGTATGTTAGCAATACTGGCATCCGCATGCATACATTTTATTTTGTTTGATAAGTTGGCTACATTTTAATTGGCCTTGCTTTGCTAAGTTAAGCTAAGCAACCCAACGGGTTAGCCCTAAAGTACTAATTCCTCTTCTTTATGCATATGCGTGTGCATTTAAAATCGATAGTTACTGCATAGCCAAAGAAATTTGGAAATATAAGACTATGGAATCCACTCTGCCAACCTCGCCCTCCCTCTCTCTGTGTGTATGGCTCTGGCACAATTCGCCAGTGCTTGGCGCCCAAAACCCGTATAAAATACGCAATACGTGTTTATGTAAAACATCAACACGTTCACTTTAATGCAATGGGGCAGTTATACGCGCAAAATTGACATGGCTTCTTCAATTGCTGATAGAAGATGATGTCAAACATGCATGCAAGACTTCAACTCATGGGCCAATATGAGAAGCATCTTACAAACCTACGTTTCTAACTTTCTATATTTTTCTGACCCCGTACGATCCTTAATTCCATGCTTGAACAATGATGTTTTTTCTTTCTTTTTCACCCTCCTGTTTTTTGTTTTTTCGTTTTGACGGTGTCACTTTCGATTTAGGTGATTGTGCTGAGGAACCGCCGGTTTGGTGCAGCACGGACACGTTTTTGGAATCCGCGATGTATCCTCGATGGATTGAAATGGCAGTTTACCGGAGTTGAGTAGGTGCGACTTTTCTTTTTTAACACCGTCCTCTTGGTAAATTAACTTTTTAATTATATGTATTATTATAATTATTATTTGCCGAATGTTGACTTTTCAAACACTTATCGCTTATTTGGCCGTGCGTTGTCCACTCTGTCCACTTTTTAATGCTGTGGTGGGCCCTCCCTCCCAGGGCTCTGTAACCCAGCAAAGGAGTTACGTACTAGAGCACTTTGATAATTTACGAATTACGACGTACTAAAGTGCAGTAGTGTCTCCACCGTAACGAGACTCAGCTATCATGTCTATCCTCCACCGTAGCGTGCCTTCACTACCATGTATACCTATGCACGGTAGCATGTATCGTAGATGCATCATTGTGAATCATGAAGGCTTCACTTTGATGTCTAAGTAACATGTATTATGGATGCACCATGGTTCACTATAATAGGTAAAAAGTGTAACAATAGTTAAAAAGTGCAAAAGAAATTTGAAATTTGAACCTTCAACCTCTTATTTGAGATTTGAAATGCTTGTAGTTGTTCTACTTGTTCAATTTGCTTGGTTGAGAATAAAATCAATTTTTATTTTATCTAGACAAGCATCATTGAGTCTCACTCCTACATATCTTCTTTGGCCCCCTTAAATATGCAAGAGTGGATCCCAACGTCATGTAAGGGTGGAGCCCAAGGACACATAAGCATGGTTGATGATGATAATCCAAAATGCATGATCTAGCATAATGAACACGCATGGTAGTTAATGCACAACAGAGACACTTTCTACTAGGTGTGGGTCCCCTTCACTCTTGAGCAAGGTTCTCATCTGCTAAACAGTATTGTAAACCAAGCACATGCAAGTGAAGAACAACAAAGTGGAAAATAAAAAGTCATGCAAGTGAAGAATAACAAAGTGGAAAAGGGGAAAGATTTTCTTAGGACATGATTTTTGTTACTACATTTTGGCCATTTCATGGAATAAGGCTTAAAGTCACTACATTAAAGAATATGAGCTATAACGAACTTTGTATTTACACAAGAAAAGTCATTTGGTATTTCGGGATGCATTCTAAGCTTACAATTAGAAGACCAAAGAGCTTAGATCCAAAGTGTGGTTTCAGTTTGACACAAGATTTGAACTTAAAATATTGAAAGATGGAATTTCTGTAGTGAAGCTCATGAGTAGAAAGAACAAGTGGAAATTGCTTTCAAGCATAAAGATGAGCTTAAAAAGTAACAAAGCTTGAATCTCTGATTTATTTCTCTAAAATATTCTCGAGTTGTATAGAAAGCAGTTATTCACGTGAATTGTTTAAGAGAATTTTGTTATATTAATTCATCTAAAAGCAAGATATAATCTAGGAGTCGTCATTTGGGCGACTGCGATATCGCATACGCGATATCGCAGCCTATCTCCTCATCTATAAATAATAGGTAGACAGATCAGTTATCATCATTAGGAAGTCAGTTTAGAGTTAAGTTTGATTTTAGTTCTTGTGTTTCCTCTCAACCCTTTTCCTCCCAATGCATGGCCGCAGTGTGGTGAATGTAATTGCACGGCATCCTTTATTCGAGTGTGACGTACTTGGACACGCACATGACCAGCAATAAAGATTGAGATTACTTCATCATTGCAGCATTCACTTAGATTAATTATTTATTTACTTGTTATTTACTACTTTCCTAATTAATCTCTCTCACCCTTAAACTCCTATTAAACACGGAATGAGTACAACTTGATCAAGAGCACTTAAGTGTGACTACTTGGTAACCTGGTAGCGTACCTAGGATTTGTGCTTGGTAATTCTAGTGGTAGTCATGCACAAAGTCCAATGTGTGTACGGATAATCAAGGAACAGATGCTCATCGCACTTAGGCTAGTTTAGATTCTCTCATCCTCTCTCTCCTAGATTAGTGAATATTACTTTCCATTGCCTTCAGGAGTAGCATTAGATTAGAAACCACATCATACACCTCACTCTGGACTAAACCATACGTGACAAAGCTAATACTAGTCCAGGTGGGAAGATAGCGAACTGCAACTGAAGGCTAACTGTCTAGATGCCACAACTAGTCCGTCTGTGAAGTTTGACCGGATCGCACGTGTAATGCTCGTATTCGTAAGGTTGAGTGTAGGGGTACCTTGCCACTCATCATTGGCACCATTGCCAAGGACGATGCTAGTTATCTAGATTGGTTATATCATACAAGGTCATTGTATAGAAATTAACGATATATCCTTTAGCAAGAAATAATTATAAACAGTCACATATAAATTCACACACATTTTCACAATCATGCCTCTCCTACAAGATTATGATAATGCCACACCTTGTGAGGAAGTTCATTGGATAACCAATGAATTATATGACAACGAAGATTGGAGTACGCAACTCGAGGTGGGGGTTTCTTATAAACATGAACAAAAGCACTATCATCCCAACACACAAAAGCATAACTTACCCAATGACGATGAACCCCCACTGGCCACTACAAGCTTAACGCAAATACAAGAGACTATTCGAATCTCCCATAGGCATTGTAAAGAGATTCGTCTACACAGCCTCGATTTAAACAACTTTCCTAATTTCTCAGGAGGCTATGACTTAGATCCGCATCAACATTTACAAGCCTTCTACAATGCCTGCACATGGAATAACATTGATAATGAGTGGCAAAAACTTAGGCTCTTTCCCATGATACTCATTGGCCAAGAAAATGTATGGTATAGATCGTTAAAACCAAATTCAATACGACGTTGGCCAACAATGGTAGAACTCTTTAACGAAAGATATCAAACCTACACAAGAGTGTCAGCCTTAAGGAAACAAATCCAAGAGTGGAAACAAGCAAAACATGAACCCTTGGATATGGCCTTAGAAAGATATTATGCACTGTTAAACAACTGTCTAGGCCATGGGTTTTCCAAGGAAAGGCTAATGAACCATATCATTGATGGGCTTCGTGATGAAACAAGAGAAACCCTAGGGATGTACACCCAAGGTCAACTATACGAACTACGAACCCATCAAGTCCAAAAGCTTATTAAGCGGGTAGCAAAAGAAGAAGGAGAATTTGCTAAATGGGAGAGTGTTGAAAAACATCAATGGGACCAGAATCTCAACTTAAACAAAGGTCCATGATCATAAAAAGGAGAAATCAACCTAGCACAAGGAGGAAGAATCATCTTTGCCAATACAACAATCATTAGAAGAAGTCAAGGCAAAGATTAATAAGATGTTGGAATGGACGTATAAAAAGTGTGGAGAATTTATCAAATCATTGGAGATAGAGTTTTGACAACCCAAGAAGCAAGACAAAACATTAGACAATCGAAAAGAAGGGATAAGGAAAATAAGAGCTCAACTGCCAATCATACATATGAATGCAACATATGCCTGTATGATC
>MNCI01009664.1:318812-356219 GCA_015680685.1 Gnetum montanum | reverse complement strand
TTACATTTACATGAGCATTGGGGAAACACGTTACATCCAAATTTCATACAGAGATACTGTGTTCAATCATAGTGGCAACAATCCCAGTCATGGGGGAGACCACCACTAAATTGGAGACACCCTTCGTATCATCCAAACCCAAACGCTTATCTTGTTCAACATCTTGTTTCTCCAACTAGGCCAATGCACTTTATCTCACCACAGTATCATTCTCCTCAATACTATCAGCCCATGCCTTCAACACAACCACCGCCTTATGCACCTTATACTCCTAACTTTCAACATTCTCATTTTTTCCCTCCTTCTACATCGCCACCAACTTTTCCTAAGGTGCCTGCACCACAGCAACAACCCATGAACATACTTGTGCTATTACTTCCAACAGCAGTGAGAGACCTCAGCAACATCAAAGGCGCCCCTTCTTTAGAAATGATCCTAAGAAGGGACAACATAATTCCGAGGCCACTACATCCTCCAACTCAGCACAAGTCCAACCCTATGGTGCACCCTTATCTTCGAACCCAACACCTCATGTAACTTCATCAAGGCCACCAACTCACACTCCAACAACCACACAGCCCAATGAACATATGAATGGAGAGCGACAACCTGATTCTTGCATACCATCTAACGGTCCCAAATATCATAGTGGGTCAACTCGTTATCCGGGAACTACATCATATAAATTTCCCCACTATACTTACTATAATTAAGTGTGTGAACCCCGATGAGGTAAGTATGACCAGGCCTCAATATTTCCAACATGCAAGGATCCTCATCTTCCACCTAGTAATCCTTGCCATACTCAACCATTTAGTTATGGGGGATATCTTCCATTTTAATAACAAACAAGATTAATAACCACTTTTTATTTTCTTTAATTTTACAACTTTTTGTTTTCCAATTTTTCATTTTTCAATTTTTTGTTTTATCTTTTTACCTTTTTGTCTTTTTTTCCTTTTACGTTTTTTGTAAGTAATCTCGTCTATGAATAAAACACTCATGTGGATCATTGGTTGAGGTGTGTTCTATGTTGTCAAGTCTTAGATAATCAATTATTTGGACAGTGTGCCCATTACACCCACTCATCCATTCTACAAATAAGAGGTTATGTTCGAGGGTACAGTGATATTCTTGACATTCTTAAAACTTAAAATTAATTTTGTGTTCATTGTACTAGAATGAAGAAGGATGGACCAAGAGGGAATGATTAGGGTGTGACATCAAGGGGACTTGCAGATTCTCTTTGGTGATGTCTGTGGGAGTTATCATGCAACGTGGTTGTACTAAGATCCTTGTAGATCTAATGAAAATGGGAGTAATAGTAACTAAAAGGGCACTCAAAAATCCAATGCTATTCTAGGGGGTCCCATTGGAAAGACATGCACCCATGCTTGAAGGTTGGCGGCTTCTCTGGATTCAGTAAAGTGAAAAAAAAAAGAGAAAAAAGAAAGAAAAAAAGAGAGAGAGGAAGTGCCAAAAAACAAAAATCACTCCTCCCTTGAATAAAACGCCAAGTGATCATACGCCTTGTTGTTATGGTACTCTCATAGTTGCGCATCATGGGATGAAACAATGTGATGTCACTGATTAGAGGAATGGACTTGGTCCTGATCTTGGAACGATGGGTTAATGACACCTTAATCATGCTTTACACACAGGATTCACTATGCCCTAGGTCAGTTACCTCATGTCATAATCTCTACAATCCCATTCTCTAGTTCGTCTCATCTCACTGTTCGTGTAATTGTAGCTTGTGTCGTGTGTAACATAGAATTCTTACCTCATTCCGATGATATTTACATGTGTGTGTTTTGTGGAATTAGTGTGAATTACATTTAACCCTTTTAGTGCCCACAAACACTTTAAGTGTGGTTACACAAGGGCATTATAGGTTGAAACCTGCTTTGGGGGAGGACCCACTTGTGTAATTTTTTGTAATCTTCACTTATGACACAACTCACACCCACCATTTCTTACCCTCAGCATAATTTTCAATGATCTTCTTTCCTTATTATTACCCCTCTGAATCAACGTTCCTATGTACCATCACATAGCCTTTTTCTCTACCACCCAAGGTCCTCATTGATAAAACCCATAGATCATTATTTGTGCCTTCAAAAGCATCTAATTACCTTCGAACCCCTTAACAAATAACCTAATGTCCTAAATTACAACTTTGATTTCAAGAAAATCCCTAAAAACTCGATATTTTCCGTCGGGCCTAAACATCAATAGGCCGTGATATCGCGTACGCGATATTGCGTCCCTCCAACCCTATAAATAGGCGACCCCCCCTTCCCCGCAACACTTAGCATCATTTCTTGCCATTCACACGGGGGAATTTTTCAAATTTTTCTCTATGACTTGTGAGTGTGACACCTCTTCTTTTCAACCTCTATCTCATTCGCTAGTACTCCTATTTTAATTCCATCTGAACCTGCTTGAACCTGGAGTGTTCAACTTAGTTGTGGGGGAGGGACACCTACCGAATAGCGCCTAACTTTTGGAATTTATCATCGCCCAAAGGACATCATTAAGGGTAATTAGTTGTAATTAAGAATGAAATATGCCAAAAAAATCATTTAACCCTTTAGGCACACCGGGAGATTAAAATTGGAAACCACCTAAGTAAAATGGACTCATTATTACAATCTTTCGGGTAATATCACACGGAGATAAAACAAATTAATTAATTAAGGCAAGCAGTAAGGTATAACTTAACTTCAAAAACAACCTTACTAGCGCTTGGCCTCGTGTGATTGCAGATGGCCCCGAAACATGGACAACAAGAAGGTCCTGCTCAAGGTGGAAGCAAATGATCTAGGAGAGGTGGAAGACAAGATCCTGCTAGACAACATTCAAAACAAGAGGAGTAATCGTTCAGTACTCATCAAGAGGACCCTCCTACTGTATAGTCTAGGTAGGCAGAAGGAGGAGCTGTTGCAGCGCTTGAACAAGGACAACATCTCACGTTGCCTCAAGATTGTGTTCAGGCCATCCATGAAAAGTCCACATTCGCTGCAATGATTGTGCAGTTAAAAATTTCAATATTTTGCAAAGTTCACTCCTGAGGCTATTAGGGATCACCTCAAAGGGTCTCCCTTATGGCCTACCCTCTCTGAAAGTGGTGCCTGGTACCTAGGGGAGACGTACCAGTTTTGGCACAATAGAGAGCAAGGCACTACTGTCAATATTTATGGTGTGATAGTTGATTTCTCCACACAAGCCATTTCAGAAGTGTTAAACCTTCCAAATACAAGGCTAAAGGTTGCTCAGTTATCCACCCATTCAGACCCCGATGTGTGACAAGATTGGTTGGAAAGGGCTTATGGTAGAGATTAAACATTTGGTGAGTTGACGACGGAAGAGAGGATCTACTTTAAAATTGGAACATATCACGTCTTCCCCACGAAGGGCTTAAAAAGGATATTAATGTATGCAGCGAGAGGATGTTTAGTGTTGATGGGAATGGTTAACACTAACCTGCCCCATCTATATTTAACAGAGATCCTAAGGAGGTTCAAGGAATGGAAGACAGGGAAGATGGCGTTGCCTTTCCCTTGTCTTATCAGAAAGCTTTGCAGACATGCTGGTATTAGGGGGTACACCAATGATGTCCTCTGAAAAGTCCAAAATGCTTCCTATGCTAAACTATTAAAGCTACTAGCTGCAAGGAAAATTATTGGTGAGACATTGGGACCAAAAGAAGAAGAAGAATAGACGACTGGACCAACTGCAACTCAACTTGCAGGACCCAGCCAACCTCCAAGCATAGGACCCAACCAACAACAGGAAGTAGGGCCCAGCACAGGCCAGTATCAGCCACCGCTGCAAGACTACAAACCGTCGATGAGCCACCTTAGAGCCATCGTTGAGACGGTCAGTTGGGGGATTCACGATGACGCAAATCTCTTCCGTGTCATTGATAATGTCATTCAGCCCACTATTTCTTTGGATCGCACAAGGGGTGAAGTATCTATTCATATAGGAGGAGGGGGAAGTGTTTGGTCACAACATATCTCAGGAAATGCGACATCTTTCCAGGTGCAATTAGAAACTAGTGAAGGGGCCACTATGGTGGTCATGCAACACCAAGGTGTTGCGAGAGCCACAGATGCGGTCGTGGATCACATCAAAGAATCATTCAATGTACCTATTGTGCCACCAGCAGATCTCACAAGAGCACAAGATGCTCAAATTTTGATTGGAACTTCAATGACTCCTACAGAACATAAGGATGCGCTTGATCGATTGCTACAAACAGGATAAGTAATGACATCACTATTTGACATCCCTTAGGATGTTACAGTAATTCATTCAGACCTCATTTCCACAAAGGGGAAGCTAGTCTTAACAGAAGTGAGGGCCGAGCATGTTGAAGCAGAAGTACAGAAATTACAAGAGTAGCTCATGGCCCTACAAGCAGCATAGCGAGACCCTCTGCAATTTGTTCCTACAGACTAGCTAGATAATTTTAGAACTGAGCAACTAACCAAGCTAATCACAGAGAATAAAAAGATGGCTGATGAAAAAGAGAAGGCTGTTTGGGATGCCTTCATAGCACAGGCACAAACTCATGCACATCTCAAAGCACTCAATGCCTTACAAGAAGAAAATAAATAGCTCATTGCTGACAACCTTCGGTTGACCATCGCGAAGAAACAAAAGAACGTTCTCGAAGAACACTTTCATCAATTATGAGAACAATTCATCCAGGTCAACCAAGACATAAGTCGTTTAGCCAGGGAGAATAGAACCCTCTCAATGGAGGAGGTACTCGCAATTTTCCAAAAGACAGCTATTGAAATAAGTGCATGACAAAATGAGGCTAAACGACATGAAAAGCTAAAGGAGCACTTCAAAGATCAGGTGGGGATGTACAAACAGATCCTTGAGAAGGAGATCCATATGGCCAAGGCCCATATCAACACTATCAATGCTCAACACACTAACTGGCGGGCCATATTGGACACATATGCTCTTGCCCACCGAGTGGAAGTTAAGAACCGGGACTTGCAGATTCAGGATCTAACAGAATACATGGAGTTGGCAAACCTACAGTATGCCAACCTTGCCATGTTAACAACAGGGCACCTAAGGATAAAGCTCAAGTAGTAGGTAGCAAGCACCTATGTTAAATATGAAGAAGCATTTGCAGAACGTAAGAAGTTGTTGGAAAAACTGGAGATTGTGAATTCTGAACTTGAGGTGGTGAAGGGAAGCTACCAAGGCCAAAAAGGTGTCACAGTAGATTTGGCTCAATGGCTAACGGATTTCCAAGAATACAAAGATAAAGCTAGAGCCTACGAAGAGGAGTGTCAGGTGTTTGCGACTTGGTATGTCAAGGCTAATCAAATGTTTTTGCAACTACCCTATCCGTGGGAGGTGCCAACTCCGTCAAACATCAGAACATTAGCATGGACAGCACAAGACCCTCGGACCAAAGAGGAGAAGCTCTAGGCCATACTTCAACGCCATCAAGTCTCAAAACTTGGAGCACAAGACAAAGGGAAACCACCAATGGAGGGGCCACTGCCACCACGAACTACATGAGTTCCGCAAATTTTGTAGTTGTAGCACATTTTTTGTGTTGTGTCTTTGTTTTGTTTTCATTCCACACTACGACATAATTCCATTTTTACCACCCAATAATCCCATACCTATCCATTGTGTAATCACTGTAACTCAAGGACGAGTTTTCATTCAATCGTGGGGGTATGATGAGTCACGTTTTGGGCGACCACGATATCACGTACGTGATACAACCTGCGATATCGTAGCCTATCTCATCATCTATAAATAAGAGGTAGATAGATGAGTTAGAAATCATTAGATGATTAGTTAGTAAGTCAGTTTTAGTTTAAGTGTTTTTCATTTCTTTCTCTCAACACTTTTCCTCTCCGTGTATGCCCACAGTGTGGTGATTGTAATTGTACGGCATCCTTTATTCGAGTGTGACGTACTTGGACACGCCCATGACCGAAAATAAAGATCGAGATTACTTCATCATTGCAGCATTCACTTAGTTGAATCATTTAATTAATTGTTATTTACTGCTTTCCTAGTTAATCTCTCTCACCCTTATCTCATGTTAAAACGTGGAATGAGTACGACTTGAATACGAGCATTTAAGTGTGACTACTTGGTAACCCAGTAGCGTACCTAGGATCTATGCTTAGTAATCCTAGTGGTAGTCATGCATGAAGTCGAAGATGTGTACAGATAATAAAGGAACGGATGCTCATTGCACTTAGGCTAGATTAGATTCTCTCACCCTCTCTCTCCTAGATTAGTGAATATTACTTTCCATTGCCTTCAGGAGTAGCATTAGATTAGAAACCACATCATACACCTCACTCTAGACTAAACCATATGTGACAAAGCTAATACTAGTCCAGGTGGGAAGATAGCGAACTGCGACCTAAGGTTAACTGTCTAGATCCCACAACTAGTCTATCTGCAAAGTTCGACTGGATCACACGTGTAACGCTCGTATTCATATGGTTGAGTGTAGGGATACCTCACCACTCATCAACTATCTTAAGTGCAGTAGCAAATTTCTCATCTATTGAGTCCCACATTTTCTCTATCTTTGTTGTTATGTCATTAACTAATTTCTGAATGGGTAGAGTCTTCTTTTGAATGACATCCTCTAAAGTTTCATCTTCTTGTCTATTGCACATTCTAACATCTCTTTTTCTTACTACAAGATCTCAATTGTATTTCTTAGCTAATTCCCTTTTCTTCAATTCTCCTTCTTCTTTAGCCACCTAGTCTATTAGTCTTTGAATTTGATGGACTATCATTTTTGATAATCTTCCTTGGGCATATACCCCAAGGGTTTCTTTAGTTTTTTTTTCTTAACCCATTAATAACATATTGTAGTTATTCCCTTTGTAAAAATCCATGATCTGGGCATCTATGCAGTAAAGAATAATATTTTTCCACTGCTACATCAAGGGATTCATGTGTCCCTTTCTTTCATCTTTGGATTTGTTTTCTTAAATTGGACACTTGGGAATAGGTTTAACACTTGTCATTAAAAAGCTCTAGAATGGTACTCCATCTTAGGATTTATTCTGGTTCTAAGGATCAATACTAGCTTTCTACTTCCTTGATGAGAGTCTTGGGAAATGAATTTAAATTCTATCAATCACTCTCAATATTTGGAAGGGCACATGCATCGTGGAATGCTTGAAGATGGTGTTGTGGATCTGCATTATATCCACCTTCAAATCTAGGAATTTTATTCATGTCCAGTTGCTTAATGTGGCTATCCCTTACATGCCTAGTAGGGATGTACACTACTTTTCTAATGTTAATCATATTGCGAGTGGTTAGTAGGGGTTCTTCATGATTATCAGGTTCATAGGCTCAATTGTAGTTGTGACCCTTTAGATGCTCATAGTTTCACTTTCTTCCTTCATGCGTAATTCTGTCTCTTTGTTGTTCATAATCATCTTCCTTTTCATCAGGATACCTTCTTGGATATTCATGTCTCTCATGATCTTTACGTCTTTTCCTATCATAGTCTCTAAGTCTTCGTTCCCTCTTAATAGTTTCCACTGATGATCGTGAGGAGGAAGAGGAAGCATTTGGAGAATTATGCCAGCTAGTTCTCCTTTGGTAACTTGTTAATTCATTCTCTTATGGTTTTACAAAAGCTCTAGGCCTTAAGCCTTGCCTATGTTTGGAGTCTTCTACATCTCTCCTAGGTGTTTCCACAAGGGTTGAATGCAATTGTATTTTGACAAGTTCCTATAGATGAATGACAGACATCTGTGAATGGGATTCATGGTTTCGGTAGTATTTTTGCATTATGAATGCATCATCATTGATTTCTTTCAAGACAACATTGTGGTTATGTTTTTTCCTTTGTTGTTCTCATGTCTTGTCTCCATAGCAACATCCCTTCTCACTTGTGCTTCTAGGGGTTGATATGGCCTAGTCATGTGTTTAATAATATGATATCCTTATACATGGTTAAGGTTCAACCTCATTAAAGTTTCCTATAGCATTGATGTTGTTGAACGTTCAGGAGGCAAAACTATGTTGTCCTACAAATCTCTCCATCTTAGTTGTTCATCCTGATGGAAGATAAATATGAAGTTAGGATAATATGGATTTGTATGAGCATATGAAATTCTAGTTTGCATGGATGCACTCCAATCTTCATCATCATGTCTTTTGTCATAACTCCTTTGACTTTCTTTGGTAGGTGATGACTTTTTCTTAAGTGTAGAAGCCATCTTGTATGTTTGATGCTCTTTAGTATGTATGTGTATTAAATGATTGATTAAAAATCTTGAAACACCACAAAAATTTTCATGTTATATCTAATCTTCATCATGTAGTTTTCACCCCATGAAACCTAAGGTAAAACTTCATTGTAAAACTTCATGTATGTGTATGGAAAACTCCATCCCCCAACATGGAAGCCACAAAAGCCAAAATTAATCACTTCGTGCATTTCAATGTTGATGAGCCACTTTAGCAAGCATGGTGGAGAGTTTAGCATAGAAAGTGTGCCCTAGTTATTATTTATAGTAAATGGAATGACCATGGAGGAAGCAATTACTATGTATAGTAACCCCCCAAATTTGGGCACCCATCTCACCTAAATTTGATAGCTAATTTGCAGCCATTTTTGCAACTTCATTCATGGCCCAAAGAACCTATAAAATCTAACCTCAAACACCATTTATAGGTTCCACAATTTTTCATGGTTGAGCAATTTTTTCTCATTGAGCATACAAGCAATTTTCCAAGAAATAATTCCACACTTGGAACATTTTCAAGCACTCAAGGATTTTTGCAATCTCCTATGTTTGCATCCTCTTGAATCCAATAGTGGAAGCATAACCACCTGTAGATTTGTGGATTTTGGGTGTCAACACTACACTTTGGGATTCCCAAACCCCATCATGAAGCATTCTGGCATCCAAATCTTCGACTTTTCTCACCCCTCAATAGTGACCCAACTTGCAAATCTGAGGTTACAATAGTTGAGGAAGGTTCGATAGCATTAGGAGTGGCTTAGCACCCAGATCATGGAGCAAATCACATTGACTTCAATGGGCTTTGAACTCCTACATAAGTGAACCCTCTTTTTACTCATCCAAGCACCATTTGTACACATTTCTCTAACTTACTCTTTATTATTTCTCAATAAAGTTTTGAGTTTTAAACTTTGTGTTCAAAATAAATCTATTTTCTATGCATTATTCAAATTTTTTTGGATTTCCACGTTTTACATTTCATAAGTCCTTGGTTGATCTGTTGGACCAACTAGGTGCCTTGAATTCCATTTTTCTTGCAAAGGCCCTAGGGATTTGAGGTTAGGGAACTGTTGCATTAAGGATCTCTGGTTTTTCTAGTGACCAAGATTTTCAATTGCAACAATTTTTCTTGGTACTAGAAGGAGGGCCTTTACCTAAATTTTGTAACCAAATCTATTCTTTTCATTGCCATTTGCAAGCTTTTCCTTGATTTTTGCAACCAAAACCTTTGAAGAATCAATGCTAATCTTCCCCTCCTCCCCCCCCCCCCCCCTCTAATCACAATTGTATTGTAGAGGTTGTAGGTGGTTGGGTTTTGGCTTTTCATAGTACTTTCCATGAATTTTACAACCCAAAGCAAGCATTGATATCTCTTCCCCCCTATTTTTCCTTTTTATTGTCAAAATTTTATTCTCTAGTTTCTAAAGTGGGTGGTTCAAATCTCCCATAAGTTGGCTTCCCCCCATTTTTCCAAGCTGAGAAAATTGGTAGCTGGCTAAAACTAGTTTTAGTGGAAAAATATCAACTTTCCACTTTGGTTTTCAACCTTCCCCTCATCAATGTTGAGGTAGAAGGTGTGAGATTCCCATCATCTCATCCCCCTTCTTTCCCCCTTTTTGTCATACCCAGCATGGAAGTAAGTGGGAGGCCAAAGTGGATGAGGTTTGTTACTAAGTTAATGAGTAGATCTACTTTCATTCCATTGCCAACATTGTAAGTTGAAAGCCATTTTCTAGTTTTTTAAAGCCAAAACTCCCAAGGAATCCAATGGTATATTTACACCCCTTGTAGCAAAAACCTCAGCATGGAAGTTGTAGGTGATTTGGGTGTTGAAGTTTCACAACATTTGTTGTGAATTTCTAGAACAAAGCCACCATGGAAGCCTTAAAAACCATTTAATTTTTGCTACCACATTTTTTCCCACTAAACTAACGTTGGTTTCCACACCAATGAAGCATAATTTTCCTTCCTTTCTGGTAAAATTTGGTAGCCTACCAAAACTATCTTTGGAAACTACCAAGTTTACATTTTGGCATTCAAACTTTCCCCCCTCTCTCCAAAGTTGAAATAAGGTGTGAGATTTCCATTATCTCATCCCCCTTCTTTCCCTCCTTGCCATACCCAATCTAGAGGTAGTTGGGAGGCCAACATGGATGAGGCTTGATACCAATGTTTCCAACATTTAATTCTTGGTAAGTGGGGGAACCCCTCTTATCCTCCACTTACTAATTATGGTAAGTACCTCATTTTTTAGCTATTTTCATTTTCTTTAAAATTTTGAATTTCATTCACTGGAATTTACTTCTATTTTATCATTTATAGCCTATTTTAAGCCATTATTAGCACTATAGCCATGTCTTTTCAACAATCCACCAAATTGTCCTTCACCCTCACTAGCAAAGATCATAGCCAACAAGCCATGAGGGTATATGACCCCAAAGACCCTACCATCATTGATGTAGGTGATCTTTGAGGGTCAGAGGGGAGAGTCCTAATTTTGCAACTATAAATGAAGATCATTATAACTTCATTTGTGCTAAAATACAGTGAGGCATGCTAATTCAATAAATCAAAGTCAAGGCCAAGAGAGAGTTTGAACTCATACATAGGAGTGAGAAGGAGTACATCCCTTCCCCATATGACCAAAATTCCCTTAATGACATCTATGCTAGCATCCTAGCCCAAATGATTGTCATGGAAGAGGAAGATGATAAACATAACTCTGAGTAATAACAAGAAGAGGAGGATGAAGTTAAGGATGAATCTGAGCTTGAAAACATCCTAGGAGGATTATTCTAGCAAACATCCTCCATGGTCATAGCACCTTCCTCTAATGCTTTTATTTTCTCCATGGGCATGGTGCCACCATCTTCCACTTCTTCCTATCCTACCACAGCGGATCCCATACTAGTTATAGCCATACATCACACTTAGCTAGTGCCACAAACAACAAACTATAACACATTAATGTCATTTACAACATAGTCTTGATATATAAAACCATCAAATGTTTTTTTTACCACCACAAATCTGTTAACTACTCATGTGGGATTTACCAGGCACCCAAAGCAACATAGGGGTCACACACCCCATTTGTCCCATTTGTGCTTCAAGTATTGGCACAAGCATCCTTTTCTTTGTTTGGCCCATAAGCCACAACCATAACATAACCTCTTCCTTTTGTCATGCAACCCACGACGAGATCATAAGCCTCACAACAGATACCACAGCCATATGTGCAAACTCCATAATCAACAGGACCACTACAAGGCTTGGATCAAGCCTTCTAGATGATCCAAGACCTAATGAAGGAGTTGAAGAGGCTTATAGCATCTACTTCACAAACTATCAAGATTATGGACTTCTACCAGGACGATTCCATAAGTCCTATAATCCCACCCTTGATACTTCCTCCAAGTGTTCCTAGTCCCCAATTTAGCAAATATAACGAAGAAGGTGACCATAATGCTCATCTTATTACCTTTCAATCTGAATGTTTACTCTTGTAGCCATGCCATCATACCATCATGAGGATTTTCCCTATATCTTTGACTAAGAAAGCACTTGATTGGTATTGCACATTACCTAGGGGATCCATATTCTCTTTGGAGGACTTAGTAGCCTAGTTTGTCAACTACTTCAAGAATAACTTGAAGCTTGACATAATGCTTGAACAACTCATGAAGGTCAAGTAGGGGCCCTTAGAAATTCTGTAGAAATTTAGTTAGCAGTGGTATAAACTGCTAAATGAAATATTAGAGCCTATAGCTAAAGCCCACTTGTTAGCCATATTCAAGGGAGCAGTTAATAAAATTATCAAGTCTAAACTCTACTACCTTGATTCACAATCTCTTAGCCAAGCATTCTCACAAATTAAAAATATAGAGGATGTTGCTAAGGCTAGTCATGATCCAGCATATATAGCATATAAAAAGCAACACACTCAAAGAGACAAAGAAAAGAGAAAATAAAACAACATGACCATAGCAACTATAACCAAGAAAACAAAGACCACAAACTAAGGGTCAAAGGTTAATCCATCCAAGGCCCCCACCAATGACTACAATAACCAACCATCAACTTTTGGGGCCACTACATTGACAACAACTAGATGTAACTTCGAAAGGAAGAACAAGTCCAAATACACTACGTTGCCATTAAAGCCATCTGAGTTGCTAGACTAACTATTAAAAAGTGGTGCAACACAAACAGATGACCGAAGCCACTCAAAAGAAACATGAGTGACTATGCAAAATAGCCAAAGATCCCTCTCAAGTAATAAAGATGACTTGCAACTGCCTAGATACTTCAAGCTAGACCGCTTTTGCCATTATCATCAACTGCTTGGTCATGATGTAGACTTCTACCTTGCACTGAAGGATGACCTGTGAAGGATGATACATAGGAGGAAACTGGTCTTAGATGCTTCCAACCTAGTTCAGCCACAAAACCTATCAATGCAGGTCTACAAAGATTCATTAAATGCTAATTATAGCCCCTATGTTATTTTAGCATTCAACATTGATGACGATTGGAAACCTGTAAGAGAACCATTCGTGATTCAAGTACCCCTCTTCAATGAAAGGACCTCTTTAGCTTCCCATAACTCAAGATCCCCCTTCATCATATGAGTGCCATCACAAGTGCCTCGAGGAAACCTTTTATCATCAAGGTCTTCCAACCCAAACAACCATAGTCCAAACAACTACACAATGACCCACTGTGGTGGCCAATGCTACTATCTCTTCCTCATGGCCAATAGTTAACAACCAAAAAACTTCAGCCGAACAAAGGAAGAAGCATAAGCAAAAGCCTAACAACAAGGAAGATAAGAAAATGGAGGAATGAAAGGAATTGGATCCATCAAAGCCCACTCCTAATTCAACTATACCCATGACCTTCTTTGCCCCAACCCCTTCAACCAACAAGCCACAGGAGGATACCAAAGCCCACAACCAAAACAACAAGGAAGAGCCACAACAACCATAGCTTAAAGCTCAAATTTACATTTTGGAATGCATGGAAGAAGTAAAGTACAATCGAGGCAACAAGCCCACGACCAACAATAAAAACTTTCTTAGTGTAATGGACCAAGTCAGGTAATCCCTTAAGCAAAAAAACATTACTCTAAGCTTGTATGACCTGATCATGACTTCCACCACACATCGTGAGGTGCTAGTCAATATGTTGACCTCCATCCCTATCAATGAGGATATCCCCACTAAGGAGGAATCCATCGATGCAATGATGATTCCTCCCTCACCAAGGGAGGAGAAGTCAACACCCTTAACATTTTGTGATAGCGAAATTAAGGTTAATCCCCAAAATGGTGAAGTAACTACAATCCTTTTATTCATAACCATATGCATAGGACAATTTAAAATACATTGGATGCATGTTAATGATGGAACCACAACCAATGTCATCCCATGCACCATCGTTGAATGCTTGGGCCTCACTAAGAAACTAAAACCTACAACCATCATAGCTTTTAAGTTCTTCAATGGATCATGAGTTACCATCAAGGGGTCTATCTCCTTGGATTTTATAGTTGGGAAACAATTCCCTACAACCACCAACTTCTTAGTGGTGTAAGAGACACCAAGATTCAACCTAATCCTAGGAAGACCTTGGTTGCCTCAATTATGAGTTGTGTCCACTTCCATCCATCAAGAAATTCACCTTTCTCATGAGGAAAGTGAAATCATCATTTGTGGTAATAATGTAGTTCCCCTAGCTGTCAACAACATAGACATAGAATAGGGGTTCAAAGTAGAGCTTCAAGAAGAAGCTCCTAGCCATGAAGAAAAAAAACCCAAGAAAGTCAACAATGACAAAGATAAGCAACAAGATGCATTATGGGATGAACTCCCTTTTAACATCGTAAGCAAAGGGGATGATGAATATAAGTTTATGCAAAGTAGGTCTTACTCACTTCGTAATCTTGTAAAGATTAGGAAGAATCTGCACAAGTGAAGTTTACTTTAACCTTTCCATTCCCCTATGACCAGATGCACCAATATCCATGTAGCCTTACTTTTCTTTTGCATTTTATTATGCATTTGTTGTTTTACTTCGTAGCCTATGTATATAGCCTAAGTTCATTTGCATTTTTACCTATTTGCTATAGCATTTATTTCTTCAGACTTATGATTGAAAAGCCTCATAAATATACATCTCTTTCATACCATGTCCACTAAGGGCTGCCATTGTTTCTTGAGGCTTGGAATGCAACAACATACAGTCACCTAGTAACCCATAGCCAAAATTATGACTTAAAAAAAACTTAAACATAAAATATATCAAACCTATGGAGATTCTAGCTCCATTACTTCCAAGGTAGATGGGGAAGTCCTTCCTCCAAATGATGAAGGATCTGGTCCTTCATCATGTTGACCTCGTCAACATCCCCTAGTAGATCAATGCCAGAGAGAACGCTAGTCCTATCTATAGGAGTCTAAGTAGGAGGCTCCTAGGTAGTAATAGTTGTAGAGGTCTCACCTGCAACAATGGTAATCTGAATAGCAGGGGATTGCTCCACCTTGAGAATACTTTCAAAAAAAGTTGATAAGCACTTTCCACCTAGATCCCTTGAATGAACAACTCTCTCTTATGCCATTCAACCAACTCCTCTTGAAGCCACTTTAGGTAGGCCCCATGATCCATCTTATACTACTACTTGTGAGCCTTTTGTGTTTTGCCCCACTCTAGGACCTAAGCATAGTGATCCTTCTAATCCTCAACCTTTTGGGAGATGAGGTTCATCTACATGCATTATTCTGTGATCTTTCACAAGACTACTACTTTGTCCTGAACAACTTGCCAGTAGCGGGCCCACATGATCTCCTTAGTTTATAATTTCCCTAAGTTAGCCACTTTGGCTTCCACAAAGTCCTTATGGTCTCAGAGATCTTTGATCATATCCTCCTACTTTTGAGACTTTTCCCTTAAGGCCATAAATTTCTTTCATAGGGATTCGTTGGACCTCTCTAGCTTCCATGAAGTTTTTGCACACAACATTGCTAAATCAATAGTAGTCTTGTACAACTTCATGGGTACACTAGATACATTAGAGGGAAGCTTGGATAAGAAGTCTATCTCCATGTCTTTTTTGGGATCCCACTTCCCAAAATTCACTACACAAGCATAAAATACAATCATAAATGTAATGCACAACTTAAGATAGCCATAATGCAAGCATAGCCTATGAATAAAGTACATAAAACAAAATCCTTACATATCTCACGTGCAACCTGATGCAAATGATTGATGATATCCTTGGTCATCCCATGCATGAACTCCACTTTGTCTAGAGTCTCTACCCATGATTTCGCATGAAACTTAGGAATGGGAGCTTGCACTAGTGGCTCAAGAACTACTATAAGCATAACAATCATTGGAAGGTTAGGATGACAACCAAAGATAAATAATGAGATATAATGAAAATATTAAGGCATAGGAATACTTGGCTCCTCCTCCTCTTCCTCCTTTAGGATGATGATAGGAGAGGTACCTAGTACCACCTCACCAAGAAAGGCATCTAGATCATCTACAATTGCATTGGCAAATCCTTCAATCATAGGTTGCTTTAGGAGTACCTCTTTTGCACACCTTTGTTCTACCTCCATAGCAGCTTAGGCTACCATAGCTTGACCCTTGTCTACAACCATAGCACATAGAAAATCGGTTAACACATGAAACCATAAAGTAGCCATAAACTTTAAAACATGAAATAGCTAAATTTAAAGAAAGCATACTTACAACTACCTATTGTGATGACCTAAGCTTAAACTTAAGCTTCTTTGAGGTAGGTTGGTCTAATGCTAAGGGTGCCTCCTCCATAGGCCTTTTGTGCTTCTCCTTAGCTACCCCTTCGACCTTCATACATCATCATCTGGCATCCTGGACACTAGCAGGAAACAAGAGAGGTTGATCATCATTAGTATTGTCAGGAGACTCATACTACCTGACATTAAGATTCTTAGTGATGATAGATAACGTAACATCCATCCCCTCTAGTGGGTTTTGGGCTTGCACTATTGGATAAATGTGCTTTATCTAAGGCTTAAAAAGTTGGCTTGGATTTTGGCAAATCCATCGTCCATTCTTGTGCACCACTCAAAGCTCCGCAAACCTCTTTAGATAACCTGCAAAAAAATGCAAAGTGCATATGAATTATTGTAAAGGTAAAAGCATAGAGTCTAAGGATCTCCTCCTGAAGCCTAGTAGCCAAAGCAACCTCTCAATCAAATCTAATGCCCTCCATCAGGACCTTCTTAAAGGTCTACCCCTGTGCTAGGTTGATTACCTTCTTTTGTGATATCAATTTGGGAAATGCATAAGACCTAAACAAAGGATATGATTCCTTTTCATTAGGGTTCATGAAGGTATCCATTGAAATTTTAGAGTGGCCTGTGTTGGCACCAAGCCACTTTAGAACTTCATTGCAATGGCTCAATTTCCTTACTATCCTAGTAGGAACCTTTGCCTTGTCAATAGGGATACCAAAAAAGTTGCAAAAGTGACCAACACCTACATCCATGTTCACCTTCACACCTCAGATGATGGTGCTAAAATGGCCAACCTTCTCATCAAAGGAGTCAATGACATCCAACATCTTTGCAACAGGAATGGAAGGGATGGGTGCCATGAATACATCGAGCAAACCTACATGCTAGATGTTTGCTTGAACATATCTAGGCACGTATCCCTTTAGCCACTCTTGTGCTGATGTCATCTTACCAAACTTTAAGATGAAGGTATCCTCATGACGTGAACATGAAAGTGGTATAATGACATTAGCCGACATGGAAGGTCCTACAAAGCAACAACCAAAGTTTAGCATCAACATGAGGGATTTCAACAACCAAGCAAAGCAATAGAACACTCAAAGTTATGGTTATAAAAACACTAGAAGCTACAACCTTTACATTTACCTTTCCTTTTCTTTTTTAGTGTGGTTTGAGTGGAGGTCCCAACTATAAGGGTCTAATTTGTGCTATCGACATCTACCCACCAGTTGTGCATTGTCCCATCATCCTTACACTTCTTGTATACATGGTTAAACCTAGTGGCATATTCATTAATGTCCCCTCTTAACTATTGGTACATAATAGTTCTAATTTAAGGACTCTTGGTGAATTCATCTAAAGCAATTTGAGCCACTACCAAGATTTAATCATTAACAATCAAACCCTAATCATTAACCTTGTACCTATAAGAAGTTGTAAAATCGATAAAGTTAGGGAAGGTAGTCAATCCAAAAAATAAAAGCATTATAATAACCATATTTACCCTTGTAAATGATACACAGTGCCAGGTGGATTCTGAAATAATGTGTGGGCTCTATGTGCCACCATTAGAGTATTTGTTAGTGTTATACTAACTAGACTCTAGCATCGTCGAGATCTTTGTAAGGTAATGTGGCCTTATGGCATTTGCTAGTCCCCCTGTGGTCTTAGGAAGCGGCTTGTCAATAATGTATCTAGTAATCAAGTTGGATGCCCGAAGCAACAGGGTCTCCATAACAACCTTGGCTACATCCACAAACAAGTGTGACCATAGCATCACACTAAAGTTCCTAAGAAGGTAGAAAAGGAAGTCCCTCACCCCAAGCTGGAACCACAATGAGAGCTTTCCAAAAGGCATGTCATGTGGTGGGGTGTTCGTCTTGGGATGACCAATGTAGCACAAGATACCAACCAGCTCCACTATGACAAGGACAAGCCTCAAAAAGATCCTACATGAAGTAAGACATAAAACATTGTGACCTCTTAGACTTACTTAGAAAATTTAGGCAAAACATCTAGTCAAAGGTGAAATTAGCCTTTATAAAAAGCTCCAAGGTGTTTTTCTAAATTAGTTTAAGCAATTCCATAAGAAAACATCATTACAACTTTGCATAACCTTACATCATGACCAATTGGAATTTCTTAACAAATTTAGAAAAAAACTTCCTAAGCCAGAGGTGAAATTAGCTTTTGTAAAAATCTCTTATATGTTTATCTAAATTAGCTTAAGAAATTCCATAAAAGCATTGTTACCATATTTTATAGCCATTATAGCCAAAATTTTATAACCTAAAACTAAGTCTTAGTCTAAATTAGAAAAAAGCATCTAAGTTATGCATAAATTTGGAAAAAACATGCAAGTTATGCATAAATTTAGAAAATAGCATATAAATTATGCATAAATTTAGAAAATGCAAGCATAAGTTTAGAAAAAACATCTAAATTACACGAAGCATGCATAAATTTGGATAAGCATCTAAACTATGCACAAATTTAGAAAAAGCATCATAAACTTAGAAAAAACCATGTAGCCATAGTAAAAGCTTACTAAAAATAGAAAAAGATTTTACTCTTCTTTAAAAAATTGAGCATTAGTTTTACATTTTGACAAAAGAAAAACATAAGTTATACATATTAGCCACTTCCATTTCCAAATGGGTAATGTGCTATGACCATGATTTCACCTTGTTCACACAACCATAGCTAAAAAAATTCATTTGTGCTCAGATTTTAGTGATTCCACCATGAAAAGAATTCTGAAATTATGACCCTTACAATCATGACCATTAAAACCAAAAAAGTATAGCCATATATCCATAAAACATGAAAAAAAATTTAGCCAAAACTACAACCATCAGAATTCACCCCTTTTTGCTTAAGGTTGATAAAACATTCGTTTGAGTTCCAAACGAAGTGATTCCACCACTGTTTAAAAGCTTAAATTGAGCCCTATGCACCCATGCTTAGAAAAAGTTCAAAACCTTTTTTGGTTATGCAAAAAAAATTTGTCAATTTGGACAATAATTCAAAAATGGCACAAACATCCTTACTACACATGCTTAATGAAAAATTCATAGAAAATTCATTTTAAGGCCAATCGAAGTGATTTCACCTCTATTGGAAAGCTAAAGCCAAATTCTACTCAACCATAACTATAAAATAGCCAAAACCTTTTCCATTTCCTTATAAAATTTTTTTCAAAATTACATAAAATTACAAAAGCAGCACAAGCAACCTAACTTTGCAATGTTAGAAAAACAACAATAACTTCATCACTATCAATCCAAATTAAATGAGAAAACATCTATTAGAAAGCCTTAAAAAAGAGTTACCACCAATATCCTTCAATTACATAAATTTGTAGCTGTTCTTCCATGAAAAAACACACAACATTGCTTGCTTTTTCATGACAAAACATGAAAAACCTCAAAACCTATATTTCATATAGCCATGGAAATAGTCAAAATAGCCAAAACCATTGAAACTTATTAAAATTCAGATTAAAATAATGGGTTAGGGCTTTGTTGAAATTTAATTTTAACAAATCCTAAGGCCTAGATCTGAAAAAATGGCCACACCCCAAAATTTTGGGAAAAAAGCATGAAACAGCAAGCCCTATTTTCAAAATTGAGTCTACAAAACCTAAAGCAACAAAACAACTACAGATTTTCATGGAAGTAACAAAAATAGGTGGGAATTCATCATAATTCCATTTTAATCCCTCCAGTTAAGTAGATCTAGAAAAAACAACCTTAACACATAGTAAGCAAAAAACTAGAAAAACCATAAGAAACAAAGGCAAAGATAGGTAGAACTGCCTAGCTTAGCAATAACAGAAGAAGCGTAAATGGAGATGGGCTTGGGTACTTCTTCTAGATCTTGGACACATTCATCCATCTTCTAGATCACATGATTTCATCTCTTTCCCCCTCATTTCTTTGGCACCATGGCAAGCTCAACGTTGGGAATGGCTAAAAACTGAGAAGGATGAGAGATCAATGCTAGCTGTGAGGAGGATGGGAGGCTTCCAGGTTAAAAATTGGTTACTACTACCATAAGAACCTTTGCAAGACCTCTCCTCTAGTGTGCTATTATTGTAGAATGATAGTTGTGATCAAAACTTGCAAAATTTGACATATAAAACTCATATAAAACCTAAACACACACCTTGAAATCCCAGCTGCTAATTCAATGCATAATAACTACAAGTGCACTAAAGTGCAAAGGGGGAAAAGTCTAGTTCACGTTAATTTTGGATGGGAAAAAATTTCATTTTTCAAAATTTTAAATTCTTGGATTGTAGGCCCCACCCTACACCTTCTCTCTTGGCTAAAAATGGCATCAACACTAAGATTTTTACCAATTTTGACACTTAAAACCTTATAGCAACCTTAACCCCTATGCATCCATGCTGGGAATACCATGCCCAATGTGGAAACATGACTCCTATTTCATAAAGTCATCAAAATATGAATATTTTTCTATTTTTGATAACCCAAACCTACCTTTTTCAATCCCAGGTTTTCAAAAGTGGATGAGACATGAACAAAGCTAGACACCATGGGTTTCCACACTGAGGCAGCAGTGCCCAGTGTGGAAGAAGGGACGTAACATCCATTCTTACTCCCTCACACCCATCTAGCCCACGTTTAACCCTGAAATGGGCCCCATGTGACCTAGAATCCCTCCAAGCATCTCCAACAACCTCGAAACCCCACCAAACATAGTTGAAACTAGTCAAAACTTATCAAAATCTAGGAGTTAATATTTTCCATGCTGGGGGGAGGCTTCTTCCATACTAAACCTTTCACCCTCAATGTAGATAGATGGGGGGAAGCCAAAAATGACCTAAAGTAACTGCCAAGAAGCCATTTTTCAAAGCCCAGTGATGAGCAGCGGGGTACCCCTATGCCCAACCATATGAATCATTGTCTTCTCAACTACACTTGTGGAACTTAATTATATGATTGATGAGTGGCCCCATGGAACACTTGGGGTTAATCATTCGTTGTCTTCCCAGACTTACTTGTTGTTGTCATGGTGTATGGTTAAGTAAGTCCAAGGTATATGATTTTATGGTCTTTTATGGTTTTTCTCCTATGCTATCAAGGTGAAGGGTTGAGAGAGCTAACTAACTCTAACTAAGGACTAAGTCTAAATTAACTAGCGTCAGCATCCTTTCCCACTTATCGTACACACCCTAAACTATGCAACTGTGGCTACCAAACGCTAATCGTTACTGGGATCACCATACATAACACACGTGCTTGAAGTGGTTGTACTGAGGCACTTAACTAGCCTAAACATGATGAGCAGCCGATTCCTTGACTAGTCGTACACATCCGTAGATGCTTATAATCAATTCATACTCATCCCGCATTCTAGGAGATAAGGGTGAGAGAGATTAATCGCAATGAGCAGCTGATTTCTTGATTAGCCATACACATTCATCAATGCTCGTAATCAAGTCGTACTCATGTCACGCTAATGCAGGTAATAAATAATAGGTAAGAAATAACAAGTAATAAATCCTATTCCATGCACTGCAAGGTTTATCCACAAAGCTCGTCTTTATTGCCGTACACAACTTACGTTCAGGTACAAAGCTGCTCGAATAAAGATCTGTTCACTTGGGGACTCCTACTGTGGGCACATGGAAAATATTCTATCTCTGGAGTGATCAAACTGCCAGAGTTTCCCTACTTTAAGCCTAGGATGGGAAATAAGGGGAGTGTCACCTCTTATTTATAGATTTGACGGTGGACCGTGATATCACGACGGCCGTGATATCACGTCTCATCATACCCTCATGATTGAATGAAAACTCGTCCCCGAGTTCCTTACAGTAATATCGGGAAGGTATGAAATTATTGAGGGGAATGGAACTAATGGGATGACATGTGAACGGATCATCATTACAAGACTTGACAAAACTGGTGTTCATGACAACAAGGGTGAACACCTTATTACAATGACATCAGGCCTTGATTGGTAGTTGAGAAAGAAGTGTTGCTACTGCCAACGCTAAGATTGTACCTCCGTTGTCTATCCATAAGCATGCCATCGATCTTGCTCCTTGCATAGATGCTTCAATGCTACTCCACTCCAAGTGTTTGCTCCAGATCCAATCCATTGTTGCATGTCCGCCATCTGCACACACAACACAATCATATATTATCAAAGGTAAATGAATCATCTTGTAATTAATACCTTGCTTCGGTGTAAGTCCATTGGCTAGGTTGTGGTATGGCTAATTTGGATCGGGAGATATATTGATGATGACTACCGAAGGTGTAGGGGTTAGGAAGAAAATCAAAAATTTGGGGCTAGAAGAAAATCGAAAAAATCGGGCCCCGTACCCCCATGACTAATCGTGAACCTCCGGTAGCGTTAGAATGGAGAAGGAAAAGAAGTAAGAAAGATAGATAAAAAGGGACAACGGTAACGTCAATAAAGTGGATGTCAAAATGGAATTGAACAAAATAAAATTAATTGCAAAATATTAAGGGAAAGAATTTAACTAAGGCTCCAAATAGGAATGTCAGTGGGTCCTCCCCAAAGCAGGCTCATGCCCTTAATGCCCTGACAAACCCACATTCAAAGAGTCGGTAGGCCCTGGGAATGTCATTTGGAACAAGAGTTAAAGTCTTAACCATAAGAATTTACCAAAAAGAAAACAATGCATCAACCAAAATATATACACTAATGATACAACCGACAATGAGGTGAACAATGGAGAGAAGAGAATGGAATGGAATCCCAAAAACAAGGTGGTGTATAGCCCCTTGTGTGTTTTATGATTAAGGAGTCTCATTCCAACATCGGCCTCGAACCAACCACATCCAGTGACTTCACATCAATGCATACGGTTAAACCATCCACTTGGATAACAAAAATGTGTCCTCCAAGAGCCACCACCATTCCGATGAAACAAAGGAGAGAATGGGAAGCGAGAAGGGCCTTAGTTAGAGGGAACACTTTTGGTTCCATAACTAGTGCTTGTAGGCCAAGCTTATTCGTCTAAGGGGTGTGCTTTGAATTCTCACTTTGTTGTTTTGTTTTTTTGTTTTTGTTTTTTTTTGTGTTTTGTGTTTTTATGCATGAGAACCACACCATGCAAAGACTTTTTATTTTTATTGTCTCAGCTTCCGATAGTTGGGTAACATCAAAACGGTAAAAAAACTCAAGAAGAAAACATCCAAGCACCCAAGAGAATGACCAACACAAAAGCATCAAGTTCCCTTGAAGTCACACCCTTTGCAATCCTTGAGTCCTTCCTTAGTTTGAGAAATACCCAGTTACCGATTCATTAAAGTTCTTATTAAAAGGGGACTGTACATTTCCAAGCTGAGAGAGACCATAGAGTGTTGTTAAGGGATGGATGAAGTGATCTCATTGCCTGCCATATCAAAAGAAACATACCTTAGTATCAATATTGTGACTTAAATGTAAAAACCAAACATTAGCAATCAATATGAAAATAGTTTTTACCATTATTTCGAACACTTATTATGGGACAAACTTACATGGTGGAACACACACACACACAAAAAATAGAAAAGTATAACGATGTTGTAAAAAAAAAAAACTAGAAAAGTTGAAGAAATTTGTAAAACAAAAATTAGAAAAGTTAAAAAAATTTGTAAAACAAAAATGTGTAAGACAAAAACGTTATAAAACAAAAATGCGTAAAACAAAAATTGAAAAAGAACTTAGGGCCCCATATGGTCAGCATAGGTGGCCATCTCCCCCATGACTAAGTGGAAAGGGAGAGATCCGAAATAATGAGTGCCTGTTTGAGTTTCTTAAAAGTGTCCAACTTCTCCCAAATGATGATCTTAGATTAAGGGGTGGAAGTTGGCGACGCTCATATTCCAATGTGTCTATGCCTTTGTTGTTGGCATGGGTTTCCTCAGTTCGTTCGATGCATATTTGTCTGCTCCTTCTAGTAGCTGTCAACCATGAGGTGTCTACTACTTCTTGTGTGGTTGCTATATACAGGCATCTTTGTTGCAAAGTTTCAAGGGCACACCTGTCACATGGAGGCATTTCCTCTATGTCATCACCCGATGAATCACTGTATGTGATGCATGGAACTTTCCTCTTCTCAATATTTCCACAAATGTTTACCTTAGAGATTTCCAAGGAAAGATCGTGGATCCTAAGGCATGTGTCTACTGTACTGAGCCATGCCCTTCCCATTATAATTGGGAAATCTCCTTCGTTGTTGTTAACTTCAATCACCAGAAAATCAGCTGGGTAAGACCAACCACACACAATGGTAATGATGTCCTCCACCAATCCCAAGGGAATGGTGATGGACTGATCTGCCAACTCTAGTTGAATGTTGCTCTTCTTAAGTTGGGGCAGGTTCGAGGCATGATACATCTCTCGTGAAATCAGGTTAACTCCGGAACCTAAGTCAAGAAGAGCCCTATGCGGTTTATTTCTGGCGATTTGTAAATAGATTAAGGGGCTCCCAGGGTTAGTTAGTTTCCTGGAAAGGTGACCTATCTTTATCCAGTCAGTTACAGTATGCGTTAACATAACCGTATGCGTTAAGCTCTGATTTTGGATGGAAGGGTGCTCCGAAGTGTTAGATGGTGGAGGAGTGTACATGGGCCCAACCGCTTGTTGTTGCGAGAGTTTGTCTAGGCTTTTGGTTCTGAAGTAAGGTCTTCTCTTTTTACAGTTGTCAGAACCAGCAGCAGGTTGGATATTTATAGCTCTCGCAGCATGACATTGCTACAGTTGAGGAGGAAGTTCCCCTTGCATTGTTGGAGCAGGAGGTGTTATGGGAACTACTTGTGGTGGAAGAGGTGCGATGGATTAGGAGGATGGTGTGGGTATGGAGTGTCTCTCGGAGGAGAAGGAGTCCTTCTGAAGTACTCCCGAACTTAGTAGTGATGGTTGGGGGTTGTGTGACTCATAAAGTCACTTGGAGAAATCGGCTGCTACACATAATATCCATAAGGGTCAGGCTGCCAGTAAGGGTACTGATGTTTCGACGATGGCATCCCCCATGACTGTGGATATTTCCATTGCTGATGCTATTCGATGGGCTGTGGTGGAGTTCCACTTGGATAATACATTAGTGGTTGGTGCAACTGCCTTGGGTTACCTTGTGGATAAGGTAACCTTCGGGGTGTTTGCCGTTGGTTGAGTCTTGGATTAAGTGCAAACACCACCCCAGACTCTTGTATATGTGAGATGATGGGGCAACATCCCTTGGGATGGTCATAATGGTAGATCTCACATCCACTGTCATCGTCTATGTTAGAATCCTCAGCCACATCGGAGTTAGTGATTTTTCCCCTACCCTTGTTATGTGCAGGGCCTAAATCTCTCCACTTTTTCTTACCTTTGTCACTACTTTGTTCTACCTTAGACTCTTCTACAATTTTTAAGATAGTTTCAATTTTAGAGTCTAAGGAACTCCATACGTCATCTACCTTAGCCGTTATTTCTGTTGTTAATTTTTGGATCAGCAAGGTTTTCTGGTTCACCAACTCTTCAATTGGTGACTCATCCTCTTCATCACAAAACTTCACTCCCTTCTTTTGAAGGGAGGGATCGCGATTGTATTCTTCCGCACTTTCCCTTTTGCGTAGCTCACCTTCTTCTTTTGCTACTTTTTCTAACAAGATATGTACTTCATGGGCTCTAAGTTGTGAGAGTCTCCCTTGGGCATAAGTTCCAAGGGTTCTTCTAGTTTCGTGCCTTAGCCCATCCACGATGTGGCGAAGTTGATCCCACTGAGCATACCCATGGCCCAGGTAACGATGTAACAATGTGTAGTAGCGGGCCATGACAGCATCCAAGGGTTCATATGTACCTTGTTTCTAGCCTTGGATCTACTAACACAAATTGGACACTCTGGAGTACGTTTGATATTTTTCATTGAATAGTTCTAGCATCGTACTCCACCTCCTGATGGTTTTCGGTTCTAAGGACCGGTACCAACTCTCTGCTTCTTTGGTGAGTGTCCTTGAAAACAACTTAATTTTTTTCCACTCATTTTCTCTATTTTGCAAGGCGCAGGCATCGTGGAATTCCTGTAAATGATTTTGCGGATTAGCATTGTATCCCCCTTCAAATCGTGGGATATTGTTCATGTCTGATCATTTGATACAACTATCTTTTAAATGCGTTGTGGGAATCCTAACTGCCTCCGTGATGTCAAACATACTTTGGGTTGCAAGTAGGGGCTCGTCATGATCATCTCTTTCATGATGCCTGTGATGTCTGCGTTGTTCCCTACTCTCCCTACGTCCTTGCCCTTGTCCTCTCTCTCAACTTTCCCGTCGAGGTCTTTCATCCTTCTTACTTTTATCCTCACCTTTATGTTCATGGTGGCTGCACTCGGATGTGGAAGGAGAGGGTGAGTGATGTGAAGAAGGGGAAGAAGAAGGGGAACCATTGCCATGATGATGTTTCTTTCCTTCTCTTCAACTACTACGGCCCTGATCATGGTGACGATCTAAGTGCCCGTCCTTAGCATAAGTGGTTGTTCCCTCTGTGAACAGTTGGTGTTCACGGGCATCAGAACCAGGAATATGTATCATTGATCATAGGTTCTAATACCCAACCTCCTCACCATCGTTAGGAGGAGGAACATCATTTGTTAAAGAACTCGTGATAAGGGGATCCTCATCTCCTATTTCGCTAAGGACGTGCGGGACCTTGCCCTTCAACTATGCATGTTGACTCTCATGTTTTAAGTCTCTCATACGTTGGTCATCCGTGGGATAATAATCCCTCATGTTAAAATCTTCCGCAATGTATTCAGCAAATAATTTAGTCATGCCTATCTGTGCCAAGGCACGGAAAAGCATGTGAGAGATTGATCGGTCTAGGGGTAACACAATGTTACCTTGCAAATATCTCCACCACAGTTGTTCGTCATGATGGAGAATAAAAGTAAAATTAGGAATATACTCATCAATATGAGTATATGTCATCTTATATTGTTTAGGACTTGGCTGATTTTGGTTATGTTTTTTATGTTGCCGACTGTCTCGTATGTGGTCCTTAGGTGGTGAGTTGCTCTTATGAGAAGAAGGCATTGTTATCGGTGTGCTAATTCACCGTTATATAAATTTTCTCTTTTGATTAACCTAAAGGTTCGTTAAGGCTCACAACGATGTGAGTGATATCCCTGATGTTCTATTCACAAACACTTAGTCCCTAGCAACGGCGCCAATGATGAGTGGCGAGGTACCCCTACACTCAACCATACGAAACAAGCGTAGCATGCGCGATCCGGTCGAACTCCACAGACTAAATGCCTAAACGCCCCATGGAACACTTGGGGTTAATCATTCGTTGTCTTCCCAGACTTACTTGTTGTTGTCACCGTGTATGGTTAAGTAAGTCTGAGGTATATGATTTTTATGGTCTTTTATGGTTTTTCTCCTATGCTATCAAGGTGAAGGGTTGAGAGAGCTAACTAACTCTAACTAAGGACTAATTCTAAATTAACTAGCATCAGCATCTATTCCCACTTACCATACACACCTTGAACTATGCAACTGTGGCTACCAAATGCTAATCGTTACTAGGATCACCACACGTAATGCACGTGCTCGAAGTGGTCATACTGAGGCACTTAACTAGCCTAAACGTGATGAGCAGTCGATTCCTTGACTAGCCGTACACATCCATAGATGCTCGTAATCAAGTCGTACTCATCTCGCATTCTAGGAGATAAGGGTGAGAGAGACTAATCATGATAAGCAGTCGATTCCTTGATTAGCCATACACATTCATCAATGCTCGTAATCAAGTCGTACTCATGCCGCACTAATGCAGGTAATAAATAACAAGTAAGAAATAACAAGTAATAAATCCTATTCCATGCACTGCAAGGTTTATCCACAAAGCTCATCTTTATTACCGTACACAACTTGCGTTCAGGTACAAAGTTGCTTGAATAAAGATCCATTCACTTGGGGACTCCTACTGTGGGCACATGGAAAATATTCTATCTCTGGAGTGATCAAACTGCCAGAGTTTCCCTACTTTAAGCCTAGGATGGGAAATAAAGGGAGTGCCGCCTCTTATTTATAGATTTGGTAGTGGACCGCGATATCGCATATGCAATATTGTAGGGGACGATGTGATATCGCGTACGCAATATCACATAGGATGCGATATCGCAACGGCCGCGATATCGCGTACGCGATATCGCAATGCATGCGATATCACGTCTCATCAATGATTAAGTGTAATTTAGGCACATGATTTTTATTATTTTACATTTTAGTTATCTACAATTAACAACAAGTTGAAACTCAAGTCATAAATTCATTAAACTAATCTAATTGCTAATTAATAACTAACTATGCTAACATAAGTCTCTAGTTCCACTTTTTATGCACATCTTAATCACATATAATGTTGCTGGATTAGCAAATGTTAAGCATTATTGGGATTACCAACCATCATGTGCATGCTCGAAGTGATCATACTTATGTACTTAATTAACTGCTAATTAATTTAGCTAACTTACTTTAGCTTAATTACTTGGCAATATTAAATGAAATTGCATAAAATATTAATTACATGAACAAAATATTTAAGCTAGCCAAGGTGTTGCAAGGTTTGATCTCAAAGCTCATCTTTATTATCACACACATTGCCATGCTCAAGTACAATAGTGCTTGAATAAAGATTTATATACTCAATGACTCCTATTGCAGGAACTTCAAAAAATATTCTAACTCTGGAGAAAAGAAGCTACAAGAGCTCTACTATGTTATGAGAAAAAACTATATCTAGACTGTATGCCCATGTGCTATAGTTATAGGCCAGCACACACCCCATAATATCGGATATCCTATGTCGTTTCTAGGAACTAGATATCAAGTATCCTATATCAAGGCTTCGATATCAAAGCCAGGCCAAATATAGTTCATCATACCCCCATGACTGATGAAAAATCATCCTTGAGTGAACAAAAGGAGGAACAAGTTTCTTACAAAATATTAAGAAGCTATGGGATTATTGACTGACATGCAAACTAACTTAAATGAAACACATAGGCTCTAAGTCCCCAAATGTACGAATTTACAATTTTTTACAAAATTTGATGTTCATGGCAATAGAATTGAACACCCTAGACAAAACTAACATCCAACTCCTCTAGCAGCTAGAGAGTGAGGGAGAAGATTCAACAATCATGAAGGGTCCATGTCACATGGTGCTATTGCTTCTTCCTTGGTGAAGACAATTTCTCTTCTAATCCATACTTCCCACTGCAATCACAACAAAATTGTAGATTAGTGTGCAATGTGTAACATATAGCTTTTACGTACCTTGTCTCATCGGTGGTTATACTTGGGTAGGTTGTTGATGAGCCGCGATATCACGTCCTACCACATTATCTATGAATAAGAGTTGGCTTCCCTTGTTCAGTCACTTAGACTTAGACCCTTAGCCAAACTATAGCAGTTTTACCATTCCAGAGTTAGAATAATTTCCATGTGCCCACAATAGGAGTCTTAAAGTGAACGGATCTTTATTTGAGCAAATTGTACTTGAGCACACATTTGTGTACGACAATAAAGACGAACTTTATGATAAACCTTGCAACATAGGGACTAAGCTAAATAGTAATTAATTATTTTTGAATGTTTAAATGCTTTCCTAGTTAATTAATCTCTCTCAACCCTTGACTCTCCTAGTTAAGTACACTCAGTATGACCGCTTCGAGCATGTGTGTAGCGCTTGGTAACCCAGTAACGATTAGCGTTTGGTAATCCCAACAGCGTTGCACTGGTTCAGGATGTGTGTGGCAAGTGGGAATGGGTACTGGTGTTAGGAACAATTAGAACATAGTTAGTGAATAATTAATGAAATTTAGTCACTTAGTTCTCTTCACCTTCCCCTATTATCATAAGACATTAAAAAGATAAAAGATATAAAAATCATATACCTCAAGCTTACTTAACCATACAACCGTGACAATACAAGTGAGTTTGGGAAGACAACGATTGATTAACCTTAAGTGTTCCATTAGGGCGCGTAAGCACTTAGTCCTTAGAGTTCGATCGGATCGTGCGTGAAACACTCGTATTCGTATGGTTGAGTGTAGGGGTACGTCACCACTCATCAATTGTGATTATGGTGGATTGATTCATTTAATAGTGTTAGCAGGAAGATTGAAAAATAGGGTGAAATGGATAAGTAGTCCATTGTTAAATTTTGAAAAGTCCAAACACAATGAAATGCTTGAAGAGGGTTTAAGAATTCACAATAATAAAAAGAGGATTCTACTGAAAAACATTGTGAATATGCGCACAATTGGATGTCATTGATGGGGTATGTAAAAGGATTTGATTGTGAGAATGTCTTAAAGATAAAGAAATTAACTAACCCAACCAACAAGTATGCAAGTGGATCATCCCCAAAGTAGGCACAAGCCCTTTATTGCCCTTGCATAACTTCAAACTGAGAAGTCCATGGGCCTCATGGATGATTAATGGTTATGCAAGGTTAAGTACAAAAACCCAGAAGAAACTACCTAAGAATTTTGGCATATTAAACCAAGACATCGAACAAGAACATAAAACTAATAGTGAGGTGAGACATGGAAAACATAGATGGATGAGAGAGAAAGAGTAGAATGGAGTTCCCAATTAAGTTCACGTGAAGTCCGTTGTGAATTTTATGGTTAAATGACCTAATAAAATTCATCTTTAGTCCACACCAAAACCAACCATGTTCAATGACTTTGCATCATCACTCTAAGACCAGTCCACTACCCTAAGACACAAGAGTGCTCCCACAAAACAACCACCATTCCTTATTGAAGAAGAAAAGAAAAGTAGGAAGTGAGGAAGGGTTGTAGTTAGAGGAGATCTTTGGGCATGGGTAACATGTCTTTCTAGTCCCATAACCAATGCTTGTAGCCCATTTATTTATCTAAGGGGAGATAACCCAAAAACATACCATCCTCCAAATCCATCCACAACTCTCACATCGATCGCTCCATTACCAACCACTCCAGTAATGCAAGGGAAACTCCCCACTCAACCACAGCAATGCAATGTCACGAGAGCTGTGAATCCTCAACCTGCAGTTGGTTCTAACAACCTTATGAAAAAAAGACCTTTCTTCAGAACCAATAGTCCAGCCAAGCCCTCACAACCACAGGCAGTTGAGCAGCTGAACACCTCCCTATCAAATAAGGCTTCAGGGTCCCCTTCAAACCAAACACCGAGTGCAACACATACGATTATGTTAACACATGCTGTTACTGACTGGATTAAGGTGGGCCACCTTCCCAGGAAATTCTCTGATCCTAGAAGCCCCCTAATTTATCTCTAAGTCATTCAAAATGAACCATGTAAAGCTCTTCTAGACTCAGGTTCCGGAGTCAACTTAATATCACAAAAGATGTACAAAGCCTAGAACCTATCTCCATTAAGGAAGAGTAAAATTTCGACTAGAGCTGGCTAACTAGTCCGTCACTATCCCTTTGGGACTAGAGGAGGACATTGTTACCATTGTGTGTGGGTGGTCATACCCAGCTAATTTCCTAGTGATACAAGTGAACAATGGAAAAGGGGACTTCCCAATAATAATGGGAAGAGCATGGCTAAGTACTATAGATGCACGCCTAGGAATTCGTGATCTTTCCCTGGAAATATCCAAGAAAAACACCTTTGGAAAGATCGAGAAGAAGAAAGTTCCATGCATTGCATACAGTGACACAAGGTGCAATTGCATGCAGAGATAATGGGTTATGCAAAGTTTAGCACTGCCTGCATGCAATCGATGTGCACAAGACATTAATATACAAAAGTTCTTGTATGCAGCAGCCACACGACAAGAAGACACCCTATGGCTGATGGCTGATCAAGAGAGCCACTCACTAACATGCATGGAACTAACTGAGGAAATAACTAATGCTTATATTGAGAGCATAGATACACTAGAGCAAGTCTGTTGCCAACTTCCAAGCCTTAACCTTGAAAACATCAACTGGGGGAAGTTGGAAATTCCTGAAAAATTTAAACAAGAGCCCATAGATTTGAAACCATTGCCCACCAATCTGGAATATATGATCCTCAAAAATGGAAAACTGGTGATCATCAATGCAAAACTTGTTCCCAAACAAAAAGAAAGACTGCTAAAAGTGATAAACAAGTGGTCAAAAGCCTTTGCCTAGTCATACCTCAAGTTAACTCGAATAGATCCTAGGATATGCCAGCATAGGATTTACACTGACCCCTCCATGAAACCTCAGAAACAACCGCAGAGGTGATTGAACCCAAAATTGAAGCAAATAGTAAAGGAAGAAATAGAACAGCTTCTTAAGGTTGGGTTCATATATCCCATTGCTGATATCGAATGGGTTAGTCCTCTGGTGATCGTACCTAAAAAGGGAGGTAAATGGAGGGTGTGTATAGATTTTAGGCTTCTAAACATGGCAACATTTAAGGATCACTTTCCATTGCCATTCGTTGACCAAGTCTTAGACACTATAGCAGGGCATCGATATTTTAGTTTTTTGGATGGCTACAGTGGATACAACCAAATATAAATAGCCCTAGAAGATCAAGCCAAGACAACATTCACCAATCCTTGGGGAATGTTTGCATATAAACAAATGTCGTTTGGCTTGTGCAATGCCCCTACCATGTTTCAATGCTTAGTTCTAAGCATGTTCCAACAGCAGATAGAAAATGGAATGGAAGTCTTTATCGATGACTTCTCCACTTATGGAACAAGTTTTGACCAAGCCTTGGACCAATTAGAGCAAGTGCTGAAAAGGTGCGTAGAAACCAACTTAAGGCTTAATTGGTAGAAAATCCATTTAATGGTCCAAGAAGGCATAGTACTTGGGCATAAGGTTTCACATGCAGGAATAGAGGTAGACCCAGATAGAGTTAGGGTCATCCAAGGAATCACCCGTCAACCGGAAACTGTTAAAGACATTCGGTCATTCCTTGGACACACTGGCTATTATAGGAGATTCATTGATAACTTCTCTAAGATTTCCAAACTGTTGGTAGAGCTAACAAAGAAGGATGCACCATTTGAATGGACCAAGGAATGTGAACGAGCATTCCAGGCTCTAAAACAAAAGCTTGTAGAAGCTCCCATCCTACAAGCTCTTCACTAGTCCAGACCATTCCATATAATGATTGACGTGTCAAATTATGCCTTAGGAGCCATACTTACATAGTTAGATGACCAAAAAAGTCCTTACTACATCCACTGTGCAAGTAGGAGTATCATCGGTGCACAACTTAACTACACAACTACAGACAAAGAATTAATGGTTGTAGTGTTTACACTGGATAAGTTTAGACACTATGTGTTAGGTTAAAAGTGTTCATCCATACAAATCATAGTGCAATTCGGCTCCTTATGAACAAGCCAACAGTTAGCCCTTGTATTATACGATGGCTGGTAATCCTACAGAAGTTCGATCTAACAATGATCGATCGAAAGGGCACCAAGAACGTAGTTGCAAATCACTTATCTTGGTTGCGCTGGGACAACAAAGAGGATGAATATGTAATGTCTGATCATTTCCCTGATGAGGCCCTCTTTGCCAATGTAGTGAACAACCAACCCACGAAAACAAACTAGTACAGTAGCATTCTCACTTATCTCCTTACCCAACAAACACCACAGGAGCTAGACTTTAGGAAGAAACAATAGTTTCTTCATAGAGACAAGTACTTCATGGAGATCAACGGACAACTTTACAAAGTGTGTCCTGATGGCTTGGTTTGATGGTGCGTGCCTGAAGTGGATTAACTAAGAGTTCTCCAAGATGCTCATGAGGGCCCTTGGTCACTATGCAGGGAGACGAATGACTATTAAGATCTTGCTTGCAGGATATTACTGGCCAACATTATTTTGGGATGCCCATCAATTTGTCCAATCTTGTAAGTGCTGCCAACATGATGGGGGAATGACTACTAGAATAGATGGTCTGCAACAATGGATTCAACCTTTAGAACCCTTCAACATTTGGGGAATAGACTTTATGGGGTCCATTACACCAATGTCCAATGGAAAAGCTTACATCATTGTTGTCGTAGACTATCTAACAAAATGGGCTAAAGAAGCTGCTATTATAGACTGCACATCATCTACAGCTGCACGATTTGTGCAACAACAAATCGTAAATAGGATTGGTGTGCCACGTGCACTTATCTCGAATAATGGAACACACTTTACAGGTGCAACTTTTCGGAAGTTAATGCAATTCTTAGGGGTTGAACATAAATTTACTACACCTTATTACCCCCAAGCTAATGGACAAGCTGAGGTCATTAACAGAGAGATCACTAAAATATTGACAAGGACAATTAGCAAGTATAGGGAAGATTGGAGCACTAAACTAAATGATGCTCTTTGGGCATACCACTCCACTTGGAAACTCCCTATAGGCTACTCTCCCTATGAGTTAGTGTACGGAAAACTTCCAAAACTTCTGATTCAAATTGAGCTTCGTATAGTATCCATGGCTTGTGACCTCCACCTCGACATTGATCTAGCACAAAAAAAAAGATTGGAAACTTTAAATGTGCTAGACGAAAACCGATTAGCTACCCTATCATCAAATGAGTTGCATAAGGCATATAACAAGCAATGTCACGACTTTAGAATTTGAAAGGTTAAGTATCAACCAGGAGATAAGGTTCTCTACTAGAACCCCACACATGGGCCACAACACACAAAATTTCAAACACTGTGGAAAGGACCTTACATTATTCATACAACCTTTCCTTCAAGGGCCATGACCATATACAAACTTGAGCACCCTGATAAGAGATTACTAATCAATGTGTAATAGATTAAACCCTTCCATGAACTTAGAATGGCTAGTGCCCATAATGCCTCTGAGAAGGGATGACCTCGCTCATTATTTTGAATCTCCTCCTTCCAACTCAGTCATGGGGGAGATGGTCACCTTTGCTAATCATTTGAGGCCCTCAGTTCCTTTTTAAGTTTTTTCTTACACATGTTTGTTTTACAAATTTTTTTAAATTTTTTGGTTTTTTGTTTTGCAACATCGTTTATATTCTTTTATTTCTTTGTGTGTTTGTTTGTTTATTTGTTAGGTTCATCACCTCATAAGTGCTCCTGATGGTGGTATGAACTATATTCCATTGATTGCTAATGTTTGGTTTTTACCTTTGAGTTATAATGTTGATACTAAGGTATGATTCTTTTGATATAACAGGCAATGAGTTCATGTCATCTATGCATCCATGAGTTTCTATGGTCTCTCTTGGCTTGGAACTGTACAGTCCCCTTCTTAATAATAGAACTATCAACGAATCGGTGACTGAGCATTTCTCAAACTGAGGAAGGACTCAAGGATTGAAAAGGGTGTGACTTCAAGGGGATTTGATGCACTTGTGCTAGCCATTCTCTTGGGTGCTTGGATGTTTCCTTCTTGAGTTTTCTTTACCATTCCAATGTTGCTCCATTTTCGAGAAGCTAAGCCAATAAAAATAATAAGTCTTTGCATGGTGTGGTTCTCATGAAAAAAAATAGTGGGAATTCAAAGCACATCCCTTAGAAAAAATAATCATCTGGGCTACAAGCACTGGTTATGGAACTCAACAAACGTGTTCCCTCTAACTAAGGCCCTCTCTCACTTCCTGCTTTTTCCTTTCTCGTTTCCTCGAAATGGTGGTGACTCTTTGGTGGAAGCATTCTTGTTACTTCAAGTGGATGGATTGGCCAAGTGTATTAATGCGAAGTCACTAGATGTGGATTGTTTGAGGCCAGATTTGGAATGAGATCTACTAAGTCACATTAACCATAACTCCACAAGGGGCTATACACCACCTTGTTCTTAGGACTCCATTCCATTCTCTTCTCCTCATCATTCTTTCTCCATTTTCCACCTCATTGCACGGTGTATCAATAGTCTATATTGTGGTTGATGCATTGTTTTCTTTTTGGTAAATTCTGGTGGTTAAGACCTTAACTTTTTCTTCCAAATGACATTTCCAAAGCCTACGGACTCTTTAAATGTGGGATTGTCAGGGCATTAAGGGCATGAGCCTACTTTGGGGAGTACCCACTGGCATTCCTACTTGGTGCATTAGTTAACTTCTTTCCCTTAAACATTTCCGTAATCAACGTTTATTTTGTTCGTTTCCACCTCTCACATCCATTTTATCGGCATTGTCGTTGTTTCTTTTTCTCCATCTTTCCTCTTCCTTATATTTTCCCATTCTATCGCTACCGAAGGATCGCTCTTAGTCATGGGGTTCTTGGTCCAATTTTTTCAATTTTCTCCTAACCCCTACACCTTACACCTTCAATAGTCACCAATGTTATATCTCCAAAATCTGTATTAGCCATATCACAACCCAGCCAATAGACCGTACATCGAGGCAAGGTATTGATTGCATTGGGATTTATATATCCTTGCTAATATGAGACTGTGTTATGTATGCAGATGGTAATCATACAACAATGGATGGGTGCTGGAGGAAACACTTAGGATGGACTGGTGCTAGAACAGTCATGCAAGGAACAAGATTGACGGTGCAGCTATGGATGAATAATGGAAAGCCTAATTTTGGCATCGGCAACAACACATCTTCTTCTTTTCTCTCTCTTCTCTCTCAGCTATCAAACAAGGCTGGATGTCAAATGTGTATAGTGTTCACTCTTGTGGTCATGAATACTAGTATTGCCATTTATTGTAATGATGATTCATTCACGTGTCACCCCATTCACCATTAGTGTCATTCAAGTCGATAATCCCATACCTTCCCAATATTTTGTAAGGAACTCAAGGACAAGTTTTCATTCAGTGATGGGGGTATGATGAGCCGCGATATCACGTATGCGATATTGCATCCGCGATATCGCATCCACCCCATGATATCGCGCCCTGCCACATTATCTATAAATAAGAGGCGGCTTCCCTTGTTCAGTCACTTAGACTTAGACCCTTAGCCAAACTATAGCATTTTTACCATTCCAGAGTTAGAATAATTTCCATGTGCCCACAGTAGGAGTCTTAAAGTGAACGGATCTTTATTCGAGCAAATTGTACTTGACCACACATTTGTGTACGACAATAAAGACGAACTTTATGATAAACCTTGCAGCATAGGGACTAAGCTAAATAATAATTAATTATTTTTGAATTTTTAAATGCTTTCCTAGTCAATTAATCTATCTCAACCCTTGACTCTCCTAGTTAAGTACACTTAGTACGACCACTTCAAGCATGTGTGTAGCGCTTGGTAACCCAGTAACGATTAGCGTTTGGTAATCCCAACAGTGTTGCACTGGTTTAGGATGTGTGCGGCAAGTGGGAATGGGTACTGGTGTTAGGA
>MNCI01009664.1:274875-306739 GCA_015680685.1 Gnetum montanum | reverse complement strand
CAACGAGTGTCATAGGAAAGAGCTTAAGTTTTTGCCACCCGTTATCAATGTTATTCCATGTGCAAGCATCGTAGAAGGCTAGTAAATGTTGATGCGGATCTAAGTCATAGCCTCCTGAAAATTTGGGAAAGTTATTTAAATCGAGCCTGGGTAGTCAGCTCTCTTTACGATGCCTACGTGAGATTCGAACAACCTCTTGTATTTGCGTTAAGCTTGTACTGGATAGTGGGGGTTCATCGTCATCGGGTAAGTTATGTCTTCGTGTGTTGCAATGACGTTGTTTTTGTTCATGCTTATAAGAAACTCCCACTTCAAGTTGTATGCTCCAATCTTCATCGTCATATAGTTTGTTGGTTCTCCAATGAACTTCCTCACTAAGTGCGTTATTATCGTCTTGTAGGAGAGGCATTGTTGTGAAAATGTGTGTGAATTTATGTGACTTTTTATAATTACTTCTTTTTAAGAGATATATCGTTAAGTTCTTTACTATGACCTTGAATGATATAACTAATCTAGATAACTAGCACCGTCCTTGGCAACGGTGCCAATGATGAGTGGTGAGGTACCCCTACACTCAACCATACACGCGATCCGATCGAACTCCACACACGGACTAGTTGTGGCACCTATACAGTTATCCTTAGGTCGCAGTTCGCTGTCTTCCCACCTAGACTAGTATTGTATATTTGTCATGTATGGTTTAGTCTAGATGAGGTGTATGATGTGTTCCTAATCTATGCTACTCCTGAAGGTAGTGGAAAATAATATTTAACTAAGCTAAACTAAGGGGAAAGGGTAAGAAAATCTAATCTAGCCTAAGTGCGACGAGCAACCGATTCCTTGATCAACCGTACACATCTTGGACCTTGTGCACGACTACCACTGGGATTACCAAGCGTAGATCCCAAATATGCCACTAGGTTACTAAGCGTAGATCCTAGATACGCCACTGGGTTACCAAGTAGTCACACTTAAATGCTCGTAATCAAGTCGTACTCGTTCCACGTTCTAGGAGTTTAAGGGTGAGAGAGAGAAAATAGTAAATAACATTAAATAAATAAACAAATAAATAAATAACAAAGTGAATGCTACAATGATGAAGTAATCTCGATCTTTATTTCCGATCATGTGCATGTCCAAGTACGACACACTTGAATAAAGACATCGTATAATTACATTCACCACACTGCGGGCAGACACGGAAAAAAATCTAACTCTGGAGGGATCAAACTACCAGAGTTTCACTACAATAAAACTAGGATCCGAAACAAGGGAATGTCACCTCTTATTTATAGACATTGCGGTGGACTGCGATATCGCATACGCGATATCGCGTACCATCAGTAATCGAGACAAGTAATCAAAAATCACATTCTTAGTGTCTTTCGATCTGCCATTGTAAGATCAAATTCCTGCAAGATCACCAGCCACCGTATGACATGGGGACTCATTGTTGGCTTGTTTATTAGGAAGTAGATGGCACTATCGTCTATGTGTATAAACATCTTGTATCCAAGCACATAATGCCTAAACTTCTCTAAAGCAAACACCACTACCATCAATTCTTTTTCTATAGTGGTGTTGTTTAGTTGTGCACCCACAATGCTTTGACTAGCACAGTGTATTTATTTTAGATGTTTCTTGTCATCCATTTGCGTAAGCACAGCTCCCATGGCATAATTTGATGCATCCATCATGACATGAAATGGTCTAGTGAAGTCAAGTGCCTATAGGATTGGAGTTTCTACAAGTTTCTCTTTTAGCTATTGGAATGATTTTTCACATTCCATGGTCTAGATAAATGGAGCATCTTTCTTTGTCAACTCCAAAAATGATCTTACAATCTTAGAGAAATTCTCTATGAATCACTAGTAGTAGCTAGTATGTCCAAGAAATGACTAAACATCTTTGACAGTTTCTGGTCAGTGGGTTATTCCTTAGATGACCCTTATTTTCTTATGGTCTACCTCAATTCCTACTTGTGATATTCTGTGCCCAAATACAATGCCTTCCTAGACCATTAGGTGACTCTTTTGCCAATTGAGCCACAAGTTGGTTTCAACACATCGTTTTAGTGCTTACTCAAGGTGGTCTAGGGCTTGCTCAAATGTAGCTCCATAAGTGAAGAAGTCATCCATGAAGACTTCCACACCACTTCTGATTTTCTATTGAAAAATGCTCAAAACTAGGTGTTGGAATGTAGCAGGAGCTTTGCATAGACCAAATGGCATCTTGCGATTTGCAAAAGTCCCCCAAGGACTCATGAATGTTGTCTCCGCCTAGTCCTCCAGTGCCATTTTAATTTGGTTATAGCCATTATAACCATCTAGAAAACTATAGTAGCAATGTCTAGATATTATGTCTAACACCTGATCAACAAATGGCAATGGAAAATGATCCTTAAATTTTGCCATATTCAGCAGTCAAAAATCAATGTAGACCCACCACTTACCTCCTTTCTTTGGCACAATCATGAGTGGGCTAACCCACTCACTATCTGCAATGGGATAAATGAACCCTACCTTGATGATTTTCTCAATTTCCTCTTTGATGACCTACTTCAATTTGGGGTTCAATTACCTCTTTGGTTGTCTCTTTGGCTTCATGGTTGGATCAATGTAGATGCAATGCTGGCATATCCTAAGATCGATCCCTATGAGTTTAGGATATGACCAAGCAAAAGCTACTAACTATTTTTCAACCACATTCAACATCATCTTTTTCTACTCTAGAGCAAGATTTGTATTGATTATGAATGACTTTCCATTTTTTAAAAACACATATTCTATTTTGGTTGATAGCATTTTTAGTTCAAGGGTCTCTTGCTTAAAATTTTTAGAAATTTCCAACTCTCCCCAACAAGTATCATCATTTACATCATCAAAGAGTTGGTGATGAACTTGCTCTAGTTCATCCATGCCTATGACATATGTGCATGTTAGCCTCTTAGTCAATTCCATGCAAAGTGTGATGCTCTCAGAATCAGCGATCAGCCACTGAGTGCCCTCCTATTTTGTGGCTACTACGTACAAACACCTTTGGATTTCTACTTTTGGTACACACTACATGCAAAGATATATGCTTATTTTGCAGCCCATAGTTTCTACACGTAATTGCACCCTGTATCATTGTATGCGATGCATGGAACTTGCTTCTTCTCAATCTTTTCAAATGCATTTTCTTTGGATATTTCCAAAGAAAGATCTCTAATGCCCATTCTTACATCAGCAATGCTAAGTCATGCCTTTCCCATGATGATTGGAAAATCCCCTTTGCAGTTCTCCAGCTTAATCACTAGGAAATCAACAAGATAAGAGCACCCACTAATAGTGGTTACAATGTCTTCTACCAATCCCAATGGAATAGTGATGAACTAATCTACCAATTCTAATATGATATTGCTCTTCTTGAGAGGAGGCAGGTTCCATGTAGTGTACATTTCATGAGAAATTAAATTAACATCAAAACCTAAGTTGAGAAGAGCTTTGCATGGTTCATTCCCAACAATCTACAAATAAATGAAAGGACTTCCAGGATCGACTAGTTTCCTGGGAAGGTTTCCAGTATAGATCCAATCAAATACAATGCGAGTAAGCATCACAATATGGATCCAAGGTAGATTTTGGTTAGAAGGGAACTTGAAGGAATTTGAAAAAGAGGAAGATGGAGGAATAGGGTTGTGAATTGTGGGTGTATTTGATGGCTGAGGTAGACTAAAAGGTTGAAAGAAAGGTCTTTTCTTTGATCAAGTATTCGACCCACTCGGTTAATGATCTGATTGTAGATTAACAGCCCTAGTAGTGTTGCGTTGCTACTATTGAGCTGGTAGTTCACCCTGTATAGATGGAGTAAGTGGTAGTTATGCGAGTGGAAGAGGAACATGTGTTGGAACAAGATGGGGATAAGGATAAAAGGTGGCATCACTTCTTTCATGTGGAGAATGAGTTTGATAATACTTAGAAGGGTGGTAGTGAGATTGGAAAGTAGAAATGTAATTGGAGGAGTCACATGTAGATAGGGGTTGCTAAATGAAGTAACCATATGGATCAGTTTATCTGTAAGGGTATTGTTACCTTGGTGGTGCCAACGCCCATGATTATGATTGCTACCACTATTGATACTACTCATATAGTTGCAGTGGAATTCCATTGGGATAATATTGCTATTGTTGGTGGAACTACCTAACATTACCTTGAGGATAAGGTAATCTTTTGGATATTTTCCTTTGTGTTAGTTGTCGATTTAAAGTATACATCATAAACTCCTATAAATGTGACACTATGGGACAACATCCCTTAAGATGTACATACTGGCAAATGTCACACCCATCATCATCATCTGATTCACTCCATAACTTCTTCTATTGCAGCAATCTTGCCCTTACCTTTTTGATAGGCATGTTCAACTTCCTTGTGCCTCCTATACTCACGATTACTACCTTGTTCTTTGGACCCTTCAGCAATTTTTGAAATAGCCTAATATCTGCTATTCATGGAGTCCCATAACTGATCAACCTTGGCTATAATTTCATATTGAAATTTTTAGAGTAGTAAGGTTTTCCTATTCGTCACCTCATCAAGTGCGAATTCTTTCTCACTGTCATAGAATTGAACCTCTCTCTTTCAAATGGAAGGATCATGGTTATATTCTTTAACACTTTCTTGTTTTCTTAATTCACCCTCCTCTTTAGCTACATACTCAATTAGTCTTTGTATCTGATGGTAACTTAATTCTAATAGTAGTCCTTGGGCATAAACACTAAGGATTCTTCTTATTTCCAATCAAAGCCCATCTACAATGTGGTAAAGTTGATCGAGTTGAGAATAACCATGGCCAGGACATTTGTGCATTAAGGAATAGTATCAGTTGATGGAAACATCCAAGGGTTCATGTGTTCCTTGTTTCCATCCTTAGATTTGCTTCCTCAAGTTGGACACTTTAGTTTATGTTTGATATTTATTATTAAATAATTTAAGCATGGTACTCCATCATCTGATAGATTCCAACTCTAAGGACCAATACCAATTCTCTGCTTCTTTGATGAGTGTCCTTGGGAACAACTTAAGTTTTTGCCACTCATTCTCTATGTTTTGAAAAGCACATGCATCTTGAAAAACTTAGAGATAGTTCTGCAGATCAGAGTTATATCCCCCTTCGAACCGAGAAATATTGTTCATGTCTAACCTTTTGATCCGTCTATCCTTCACATGCCTTGTTGGAATTCATACTACCTCTGCAATGTTGAGCATACTTTGGATAGCAAGCAAAGCCTCATCAAGGCCATGACCATGGTGCCTACAATGCCCTCTACTACCCCTTCATTCATGACAATGTGCCTCTCTTGAATGTTTATGCCCTTGATCTTACCTTTCCTGATGGTCCCTTCGATCATTTTGGTCTTGTCAATCATTTTGGTCACCTCCATCATGGTCTTGCCTCCTACGGTTGTAATGAAAGCCAAAAGAAGAAAAAGGTAATGACGAAGGTGAAGATGAAGGAGGACTAACATCATCACGATGCCTACTACCACCTCTTCAGTGATCGCGACCAAGATCATAATCTCATTTTTTGTTTGCATCCTTACCTTGGCTTACCCCTTGGGATCCTTCTTTGTCATTGGATCCATTCTTACCAGAATCAAAATTGTGAATCGTGGACTACAAGTTCTAGTTTTGACCTCCTTCATCAAAGTCAAAGAGAGGAATTTCATTAAATGGAAAACCCCCCAAAGAAGGGTTCTCCACCATCTTGTTCGTATAACAAGAATGGAAAATCATTAAATCTTTTTCCCTTTACAAATTCATGGTGTTGTTCTAGCTGTCAATCTCATAGATGTTATGCCTCAATGGGATCATAATCCTTGGCATCAATATCTTGCACAACATACTCAGCATGACGTTCCTAGAGACCCCATCATATAAGCATTTGGTGGAGCATTGAAGGAACAGATCGATTGGGTGGCAACACAATGTTTCCCTCCATGTCATGCCACCACAGTTGTTCATCCTGATGTAGGATGAAGGTGAAATTAGATACATACTCATCAAGATAAGTATATACCACTCAATCTTGTTGTGGCACCAGCTGATGAGCTCCATCAAACTTGGACAAAGAAGTGCTCCTATGACAAGAAGACATTTTCAATTAGATCATAAAAATGCAATGTGCTTTTGAATTTTTTTAGTAATTATAAAATATGATATAACTCTAAGGTTTGTTCTAATTATTTTGAATGATTTTCACTAAATCCTAGATAGTGCACGAAACAACCAAAAGGTCCTTGGCAACAATGCCAATGATGAGCAGCGAGGTACCCCTACACCCAACCATACAAACTACTAAGGCATTCACACGCAATCCAATCGAATTTCGTAGACCTATAGTTCTCCAATGAACTAGTTCCTCTAGAAAGTGAAATCAACGTTGTGAACATTTGTTGTCTTTCTAATTACACTCGTGAAGCTCAAGGATATGGTTTAAGCGTAATTGAGGTACATGATTTTTATCATTTTATATTTTATAACTTTAATTTCCTACAACAAGAATGAAAGGTAGAGTAATTTAAGATCTAATTTGTTTACTACCTAGCTAGCCTAACACAAGTACGTGTTCCACTTTCCTAGACACATCCTAAACACATATAATGTTGTTGGATTACCAAACGTTAAGCATTACTAAGATACTAAGAACTATATGTATGCTCGAAGTGGTCATGCTCGTGTTCATTAACAACTAGAAATTAATTGCTTAATTTAAATGCATTAAAGAAAACATTAATCTATTCTCAATGCTACAAGGATTATCAAAAAGGGTTTGTTTTTATTCTTGTCACATTGGTACACTCAAATACATTAATGTTCAAACAAAGATACGTACACACTTAGACTCTTGTTACAACACTCAGAAAATATTCTAAATCTAGAGAAAAAAATTGCAAGAGCTTCACTACTCTAACTAAAAAACTGATATGGAAATCATGAGCCTAAGTGCTATATTTATAGGCTAGCATATATCCTATGACATCAAATATCCAACATCACATCCAAGCTCTAAGATTGGATACCCAATGACAAGGATCTGATGTCAGAGTTTGTGCAAAATGTGATTAATCAGTACTAATGATGTTACAGAATAAAAATTTTGAAAAATTAATAATGTAAAAAAAAAGGTGTAAGATAAAGAATGTGTAAAACAAAAATTTGTAAATATAGCAATGTGTAAAACAAAAAGACGAAAAACTAAGGAACCTCTTATATAGTTAACATGGATGGCCATCTCCCCCACAACTAAGTTGAAAGGAGGAGATCTGAAAGATTAAGCGTGGTTATTCATCCAATAAGGCTTTTGTTGTACTGGCTTGCTTATACTCATGGGAAGGTTTGACTTATTATATGTTGACCAACTACTTCTTGTCTAAGCTCTCAGGTTTATAGATCAACATGGCCCCAGAAGAAAAAGTTTCAAAAATTATATAAGGTCCTTCCCACAACATATGAAACTTAGTTTGTTGAGGTACTGTGTGGGGTTCTAGTAGAGGACCTTATCTACCAGTTGAAATTTGACTTTTCTAATTCTAAGGTTATGACACTTTTTGTTGAATGCCTTATGCAACTTATTAGATGACAAGGCCACCAATCAATTTTTGTCTAGCAAGTTGAGATTCATTAATCTTTCTTTTTATGCTAGACTTAGGTTGAGGTCAAGATCACAAGTTGTTGAAAGTGTATGAAGCTTGGATTGAATAGGAAGTGTTGGTAATTTTGCATACACTAGCTCATAGGGAGAGTAGCCTATAGGAAGTTTCCATATTGTGCAGTAGGTCCAGAGGGCATCATTGAGTTTTTTGCTCCAATCTCTCCTATATTTGCTAACAGTTCTTGTTAGGATCATTTTAATTTCTCTATTTATAACCTTAGCTCAACCATTAGCTTGGGGTTAATATGGTGTTGTTAGTTTATGTTCAACCCCTAAGCATTACATAAGCTTTTAAAAGGTGGTTCCTGTAAAGTGGGTTCCATTGTCAGAAAGTAATGCACATGGCACACCAAACTTGTTTACAACATTCTATTGTACAAACCAAGTAATAGTAGAAGATGTATAGTCAATGACAGCTGCTACTTTTTCCCATTTCATACAATAGTCAACAGTGACTATGATATATGCATTTCCATTTGACATGGACGTGATGGAACCCATAAAATCAATGTCCCAGATGTTGAGGAGTTCTAGTGGTTAGATCCACTATTGACGTCCCTCCATTCAAGTAGTTATTCCACCATCTCATTGGCAATGTTCACAAGAGTGGAATAATTGGTGAGCATCTCTGAAGATTATTGGCCAATAATACCCTACCATTAGGATTTTAATGGCTATGCATTTCTTAGAATAGTGGCCCCCACAAGGACCCTCATGAGCATCCTAGAGAACATGTAATTGATCAACATCAGGGATACACCAACAAAATAAGCCATTGATGCACACCTTGTAAAGGTGTCCATTGATCTCCATGAAGTGTTTTACCTGGTAAAGAGACTATTGTTTTTTTTTTTTGGGGGGGGGGGGGGGGGGGGGGTAGTCCAACCCTTGTGGCATCTCTTGAGTGAGAAGATAGGTGAGAATGCCATTGTACCATTTAGGCTTAGTGGACAATTATTCAATTATAGCCTTGGCAAAGAGGAGTTCATCAGGAAACAAATTAGATAGTGGGCTTTCCTTCTCTTTGTTGTCCTATCACAACTGAGACAAGTGATTAATGACCACATTCTCAGTTTCCTTTCGATCTACCATCGTAATATCAAATTCATGTAAGATGATTAGTCACCATATGACATGGGGGCTCAACATTGGCTTATTCATTAGGAAGCAAATCACACTATGGTCAATGTGCAAAAATCTTTATATACAAACACATACTGCCTAAACTTCTCTAGAGCAAACACCATTGCCATCAATTCATTTTCTATGGTGGTATAGTTTAGTTGTGCACCCACAATGCTTCAACTTGCACAATGGATGCAATATGGATGTTTTTTTATCATCCAATTGCATAAGCATAGCGCCCAAGGCATAATTTAATACATCCATCATAACATGAAATAGCCTAGACTAGTTAGGTGCCTATAGAATTATAGTTTCTACAAGTTTTTCCTTTAGTTGTTGGAATTCTTTTTCACATTCCTTAGTCTAGAAAAATGAAGCATCTTTCTTTGTCAGCTCAACCAACAGTTTTGTGACCTTAGAAAAATTCTCTATGAATTGCCAGTAGTAGCTAGTATGTTCAAGGAATAACTGGACATCTTTTACAATTTTTGATTGGTAGGTAATCCCTTAGATGATCCTTATTTTTTTAGGGTTGACCTAAATTCCTACTTGAAAAATTCTATGTCCCAATACAATACCTTTTTGAACCATAAGATGGCTCTTTTGCCAATTGAGTCGCAAGTTTGTTTCAACACATCTTTTTAGTACTTACTCAAGGTAGTCCAAGGCTTGCTTGAATGTAGTGCCATAAGTAGAGAATTCATCCACAAATACTTTCATTCCACTACTAATTTTCTATTGAAAGATGCTTAAAACCATGCATTGCAAAGTGGCAAGAGCATTGTATAGACCAAAAGGCATATTACGATATGTAAAGATCCCCCAAGGACTTGTGAATGTTGTTTTGGCATGGTCCTTTGGCATGATCTGGATTTGGTCATAGCCACTATAACTATCCAAAACACTATAATAGTAATGCCCAAATATGGTGTCCAACACCTGATCAATGGATAGTAACAAAAAATTATCCTTGATTGTTGCCATATCCAATAGCCAAAAATCAAGGCAGACCCACCACTTGCCATCTTTCTTTGGCACAATCACAAGTGAACTAACCCACTCACTATCTGCAATGGGTTAGATAAACCTTGCCTTGATGAGTTGTTTGATTTTCTCTTTGAAGATCTAATTTAATTTGGGATCTAATTGCCTCTATGACTACCTCTTTGGCTTCATGGCCGAGTCAGTGTAGATATGATGCCAGCATATCCTAGGATCAATCCCTGTGAGTTTAGGATATGATCAAGCAAAGGTTATTGACCACTTTTCAACCACATTCAACAGCATCTATTTTTGTTCTGGAGTAAGATTTGCATTGATTATTACCAAGTTCCCAATTTTTTAAGAATGCATATTCCATGCTGATAAGTAGAGTTTTTAACTCAAGGGGCTCTTGTTTGAAGTTTTCAAGAATTTCCAACTCTCCCTAATAGGTATCATCATTTGCATTATTAAAGAGTTGATGATAAACTTGCTCTAGTTCATCCATGCCTACGACATAAGTGCATGTCAAGCTCTTAGTAAGTTCCATGCAAAGTGTGCTACTTTCAAAATTAATGGTCAACCATTGGATCCCCTTTTGTTTTGTGGTTACTGTGTACAAACACCTTTGAATATTTACTTTAGGTGCACATGATTACACCCTGTATCAATATACGCAATGCATGTAACTCTTTTCTTTTCAATATTTCCAAATGCATTTTCTTTGGATATCTCTAGGGAAAGATCTCCATTCTTACATGAATAGTGCTTAACCATGTCCTTCCCATGATGATTGGAAAGTCCCCTTTACAGTTCTCAACCTTGATCACTAGGAAATCAGTAAGCTAAGACCACCTACAAATAATGGTCACAATGTCTTCCACCAATCTCAATGGAATAATAATGGACTGGTCCTCTAATTCTAATCAAATATTGCTCTTCTTGAGGGGTAGCAGGTTCTAGGTAGTATACATCTCATGAGAAATCAAATTCACACTAGAACCTAAATCAAGAATAGGTTTACATGGTTCATTCTAGCAATCTGTAAATAAATAAGAGGACTCCTAAGATTAGCTAATTTCTTGGGAAGGTTCCTAGCCTGAATCCAATCAAACACAGCATGAGTGAGCATAACAGTATGGATTCTAGGTGATATTTAGTTTGAAAGGGACTTCAAGGAATTAGATATAGAGGGAGATAAAGAAGAAGGGTTGCCAATTGCAAGTGTATGTTAAGGCTTAGGTGGATTGTTGGATTGAGAAAAAGGTTTTTCTATGATTTAGTGTTCAAACCAGTCAATTGATGAACCAGTTGTAAATTGATGGCCCTAGTTGCATTACATTGTTGTGGTTGGGCTAGAAGTTCACCTTGCATAGATGGAGTAGGTGGTAGCTATGTTGAGGATGGATGAATAGGTGCAGGAACAGGATAAGAATAAGATAAAAGGTGGTATCACTCCTTGAATGTGGAGAATGAGTTTGATAATATTTAGGAGGGTAGTAGTGATGTTGGAAAGGGAAAATGTGACTAGAAGAGTCAAGTGGAGACAGAGATTGTTGAACGTAATATCCATATAGATCTAGTTATCTGTAAGGATATTGCTGCCTTGGCAATGGCAATGACCATGACTATGGTTGCTGCCACTATTGATACTACTTGTATGATTGCGGTAGAGTTCCACTTGGCTAATACTATTGTTGCTAGTAGAACTACCTAGAATTCCCTTGAGGATAAGGCAATCTTCTAGGTGTTTACCTTTTTGTTAGTCATGGATTCAAAGTATACACCCTAGAGTCCTATAAGTGTGACACAATGAGGCAACATCCCTTAGGATGTTCATATTTGTAGATGTCACACCCACCATCATCATCTGATTCAGTTTCCACAACTTTCCCTACTGCAAAAATCTTGCCCTTACCCCTTTGATTGGCATATTCAACTTCCTTTTACCTCTTGCGATCATGATTATTACCTTGTTCTTTGGACTCTTTAGTAATTTTTAGGATAGCTTAAAATATATTATTATGATTTCCAAAAATGTTGGTGGCTGGAACATCGAGAGCTCCGCGGGTGTACAACCTAACCCCAAATCCGTGCAAGGGTCATGCTGGGGAAATAGAAATGAGGTGCCCTGAATGGTTTGGTTGATTAGATAGGGACTTAAGTGGTGTAAAAAATAACCTTTTGTAAAGAAGTTTATGGAGCATTACGCGTGGGAGCTAGGACAAGCAAGAGCGTAAAGTAGAGTCTTAGCCTAAAAAATAATGACACTAACATGCAAATGCGTATTGACAATAGAGAAATAAAAGAGTTATGCTAAAAATTTGAAACAAATACTGAGAAAGAAAATGGAACAAAAGTTTGGAAGTAGAGAAATGCACCGTCCCAAAACTGAGGAGTGTAACGTTTGCTTGAATAGGATGTGGAAATGGTACATGGCATTAGATAGGCACAATGATAGCATAGCGGTGTGGTCATAGTCTCTAGAACTTTAGGGACATAATGCTAGTAGCTGCAAGGGAGGTTGAACCTGTTGGGTTGGTCATCGTCACACTCTACAGGTGTAAGGGAAGACTACATCACAGTACTTGCCAAGGTGTGAAGCTCGAGTCCTCAAGTGTGAGGGTAGTGGAGATGCTAGGAATTCTTAAATGTTCAATGCTCTTATGATTTTCCAACCCTTAAAGTGAGGAACATTGGGGTATTTATAGGGATAGGTTTGGCTTGAAATGCATATTAGACACCACGTGGCATGAGTGTAGATAGGTCACGCTGACATGTTACACTAGTTGTAGCAAAGTGTTATGCTCTATAGGACAAGAACGGGAACCCCAAAGACTGTCGAACAGTGATCACACTGCCCAGACTACATGTGCGAGAGTTTGAGAGACTGCCATGTACCTACAAACAGTTTGGAGACTATGTGTTGGGACTATGTCTTCTCGCTCTTTTGAATAGGTTCAAGCATAGGGACAATTTTGGGGATCAATGGAGGGGTGCAAAAGAAATGCAAACTATTGATCTTGGCCACCAAAGGGACGTTGGAGCTAAGATCAAGGTTGATGCTAAGTTCTAGAGGTTTTTGGAGGCTTTCAAAGGAATTTTCCCAATGTTAAACTAGCTACGTTGCACAGCATAGCAAAGCGTAGCATGAACACTTAGTGAAATTTTGCAAATTTTGACTTGCCATACCTGTCACGTTGTCTACGCTACATAGCATAGCAGAGTGTAGCATGAATGCTCTAACCAATTTTGATGAAATTTATAATGTTTCTTCATGGCATACTAACCACACTCTAGGGTGTAGGAAGACATGTAGCTCTTGAAGTCAGAAAATTTCCAAATGTACCTTCCATGTAAAGCTAGCTTAATAGATCCTTGTCCAACACTTAGGCAACATTGGGCCCTAAAACTTATGTCAAGCTTACCATGTTGTGTAGCGTAGTAGAGCGTGATAGCCCGAGAGATAGAAAATTTGCCAAACTATTTTTTCCATCCTAAGCACTTTTGACAGACTCTAGCCTAGTACTTGGGTGAACTAGCAACTGGGACATGTGTCAAGCTGGGTACGCTGGAGAGTGTAGCGAGGTTGATAGTCTGAGAGATAAAAAATTTGTCAAACTATTTGGTCCATCCCAAGCAACCCTTGACCACTTTTGGCTTGACACTTATGCAAATTGGCCATGGAAGTGTGTGTGCTATGATGGCCATGCTGTGGAGCATAGCAGGCAAATTTAGAAAAATTTTGTGAAGAGCAAGACTTGAGATGTGCTACGTTGTTTATGCTGTCAAGTGTAACACCAGACTTAGAAAACTTTTATCCAATTTTTGACACTTAGATAAATTTTCCATTAAACTGCAAAAGCCCAAAATTGGTGGGGTTTCATTGGCCCAAGAAACATTGACAAAGAATATGAAACACCACGATGAATATGACACCAACACCATTCGTTAGTGCTAGCTCGGACGACGCTTCACTGTGCTTGAGAGTGCCTAGGAAATGAAGTATGGTAGGGAATGGGTTAAGAAGATGGGTCAAGGGACAATGGATGAAGAGGATAACTATAGGATGCAACATCATGATGGCTTGTTATCAGAGAGTGCTTATGAGGGAGTCAGCATGTGAAGATGGCCTACCCTTTGGATTTTGACCTCTCGTCGGAGTGCTTGTGAGAGGGTCGATCCAAGGCTCGACCTATTGTGAGATGATAACTATGCCATTTGACTTGGGCACTTGGCTTGTCCCATTTTCTTTTCTCTTTCATTTTTTCTCTTTTTTTTTTGTTTCACTTTTGTTCTTCTTTCTCCTTTTTTTTTCTTTTCTTTATTTTTTCTTCCTTTTATGTTGTCAAGCGAACTGCGCACCAACATTTGCTTAGAGGCAATCACATTACATCTGTAGGATAGGTGTTTCCTCCAAGGGATGAGTTATGTTAAATTTGTTTAGGGCTTTGACCAGCCCACAAATTTTCTGCATGGGACAAGTTGCGTTACACCTGTCATGGGTTCAGCGATTGACTGCAAAAAGGGTTCCATGTGTAGTAGGAAAGCTTGTAAGGGGTGTGGGAGATTACAAGATCAAGAGGTAGAGGTCAGTTGGCTAGGTAAGGATGAGCACTCTTAAGTAGCTAAGCAAGCCAAAGTAGACACATCAGAGTAATGTGATACCTTGCCATCACAATGAAATGCACCCTTGAATGATGCCACTGAGGCTTCATTCTGCAAACGCAACATAGAGAAAATAAGAAGAACAAACACCATGTGAGATGAGGGTAAAGTCATGTTTGCTAGAGGTCTTGCAAGGGTTATGAGTGCTATGTCAATTGTAGACACATGCAATATCCAAAGCAGGAAGGCCAGTGCAGGCATTAACAATGGCAAGCTACAAAAGTTCTAGTAGCCACACTAGAAGTGAGCACTCAAGTGGCTAGAGGCAATGGCGATCCAAGTGCTAGGGAGTTCTCACTGAATGTGAGAGCCAAGAAACTTAGTTGTAGGGCAAGGCAAGCTACCATATGCTCTTCCAAACTCAAGAAATGGTGAGGGCTAGAGGATGGCAGTGCTATGGCTAGGCCACAGTATTGTTGGGACTCCAACGAGCAATGCTGACGATGAGAGCTCTGACCAAGATGATTGGTGATGGTGGTGGTAGCTCCAAAAGGTCAGCAAGATGCCAGGGACGGTGATGCTGAAAATATCCCAGAGGGTTTTTTCTTGATGATATGAACTTCATTCTGGAACTACAACACCCCACCCCATCCTGCCTGAGAGGTGTGGGCAGATGATGAAGGATTGAAAGTATACTCACTCGCTTATCCGCAAAATTATGTGTGTTGAATTGTAGATGTTGATCTGTGAATCCAATTTTAGGTCTTAGTAGACTGCATGTTGTGCTAGTTTAAGGTCTTAGTAGACCATGATCCCAATTTAAGGTCTAGACAAACCATGATGTGCTAGTTTAAGGTCCTAGTAGACCACTGTGCTAATTTAACATCGTAGCGGATGATGGATGGCTAGTTTAAGGTCTTAGCAAACCATGTTGTTGGTGCCAATTTAGTGTCATATCCCAAGGATGTGCTATGCTAGTTTAACGTCATAGCAGATGATGGATGGCTAGTTTAAGGTCTTAACGAACCATGTTGTGGGTGCCAATTTAGTGTCATAGCCCAAGGACGTGCTATGCTAGTTTAATGTCGTAGAAGACATTCTGTGCCAGTTTAACATCATAGCGGATGTCTATGCTTGTTTAACATCATAGCAGACGTATGTGCTAGTTTAATGTCATAGTGGATGTCTATGACAATTTAACATCATAGCAGACATCTATGCTAGTTTAACATCATAAGGGATGTGCACTTCCCTTGCTTCTATTGTTGGCATGATACTACATATCAAGTATAGTATGGCTTCAGGTATGAGTGGTTAATAGGATTGGCAAACTCATTGTTGTCTAGATCAGTGACCTTGAAGGCTCCATTGTTGTACACCTTTATGACCAAGAAAGGCCCTTCCTAGTTGGCTAAGAACTTGTCCACGAGCTCACGAACAACCTTGAGCACCAAGTCCCCCTTCTTGATTAGGTGTTGATGTTGATTATGACAGTGCTTTTACTGTTGCTTTTCTTGATACCACTTGATGTATTCAAGTGTTTGCATGTGCTCCTCCTCTATAGAGTTGCGGTCAATGGTTTTCAACTTCTTGTTTTGAACCTCATCAATGAATTTTGAGAGGATCATGTGGAGCGATGGGACCTACAATTCAAGAGGCAACATTGCTTTAGATCCATACACAAGACTATATGGTGTTTTACCTATCACTATTTTGCATGTCATGCAGTAGGCCCATAGCACGTAGACTAGTTGTTCATGTCATCATCGTTTGCTATTATTAAGCATCCTTTTCAAAAATTTGATGATGACCTTGTTTGTAGCCTCCACTTGACCATTTTCCTGTGGGTAGTATGGTGATGAGAAAAAATGTTTAATGCCAAAGTTTTTACAGAAGGTTTTGGTCTCTACATTGCTAAATTGTGGTCCGTTGTCTATGACTATTGCCATGGGAAGACCAAATTAGGTCACTATGTTATCTAGGATGAATCTGCAAACCTGCTATAATGTTGTCTTCTTAAGGGGGATGGCTTCAACCCACTTTGTAAAATATTCAATTGCAGTAATGATGAAGCTATGTCCTATGGAAGACTTAGGTGTTATAGGCCCAATGATATCCAATCCCCAACATTAAAATGACCACGTGATTTGTGTAGTATGTAGTTCAGTGGGTGGCATGTGCATTAGGTTTCCATGTCACTGACATATGTCACATGTCTTGACCTTGGAGACATAATCATGTGACATGTAAGGCCAGTAATAGCCTAGATGTCTAATTTTTTCCGCCATTACCCTAGGAGCTATATGACCCCCACATAGTCCCTCATGAACTTGGTCGATGATCTTTTACGCTTCACTACCGCTAACACAAGTTAACAATATTTTATCATAGGATCTGCAACATAAGGTGTTATCACCTACAAGGACGTACTATCATGACTATTTTCATACTACATCTTTTTGGGTAGAGTTTAGATTTTGTAGGAGCTCTTCCTGTTGGAGGTATGCCTTAATATCATCATACCACTATTGGGCATGAGCTATGCTTATGGATGCAATGCTTGTTCTGTGAGTTATAGGTTCAATGCAATCCACTATTGAAGCGGGTAAAGTAGAAAACATGTTTGGCGCTATGCTTAAAGCTAAAGTAACTAATGCGTCAGCTATGGCATTTTCATTTCAAGGGATATGTTAGACATCTACGGTTGCAAATTGTTTGAGAAAGTACTTTGCCAAATCATAGTAAGGTTATAAATGTTGTGCCTTACAAATATAAACCTTTATGACTTGGTTAATGACTAGCTATGAATCTCCTCAAACTACTATGTTTTAAATTCCTAACTCTTGGGCTGCTAAGACACCTCTAAGAAGACCTTCATACTCCACCACATTGTTTGTACAAGGAAATGTGAAGTGATATGCGAAGGGTCGGATCTCCCTAGAGGGGAACATGATAATGGTAGCAACACTACCACCTTGTGTGGTTGAAGCACTATCAAAATGTAAAATAGCCTCAAAGTTTGCGGTTACTTGACTTATACTGTTAGCATGCTCATCCAAAAATTCTGGATCTATTGTTACTTGATCATCTACTAGTGAAGCCATGAGTTGTGCAGCTATCTCTTGACCTTTTGTAGATGCCTGCACTATATAGTGCAGGTCAAACTCCATAGTTATTGCCTTCCATCATGCTATTCGACTACTTTCGTATAAGTTTGTTGTAATTGCCTAAAGTACGTTACTTTTGCAGATGACATTAACTTGACTATAGAAAAGGTAATGTCTCCACTTTTTGAGTGCAAAGACTAAGGTAAGACAGTTCTTCTCCACATTGTTATATTTTACTTCATGTGCTACTAGTGCATGGCTTAAGTAATAAACAGGGACCTCCAAGCCATTGTCTCGCTTTTGGCAAAGCAAAGAAGTAATGAACATGTCTAAGGTTACAAGGTAAATATAGAATGATTTATCCCCTTGCAAAGGGTAGACTGTTGGAAGTTGGGCCAACTCATTTTTTAGATTGTCAAATGCCTCATGGCACTGAGCTGTCCACTCAAAGTGGACCCCCTTTTTGAGAAAATTTTGCATTGGCTGCAATTTGTCAGTCAACCTTGTGATAAACCTACGTATGAATTGTAATTTTCCTTGTAACCCACATAACTCCTTAAGGTTTGCTAGTGGTGCTAAGTTGGTGATAGCCTTAACCTTGTTAGGGTCTACACGTATGTTTGCTTCTAACACCACAAAGCCTAACATGCGACCAGTTTTGATGCCAAAGACACACTTTTTTGGATTAAGCCTAAGGTCATGTCTAAGGCAATGTTTGAGGACATGGTCCAAGTCATCTATGTGGTCATGAGCTACTTTGGACTTAACTGCTACGTCGTCAACGTAATCATTGAGCAAGTCTAATAGATAGTCACTAAAGATGTACGTCATTACGCATTGACATGTTGCTCTTGCATTCTTTAGTCCAAAGGGCATCATTATATAGAAAAATGTACCCCAAGGGGTCATGAAAGTAGTGGTAAGTTGGTGCTTTGGGTTGATTCGGATTTGGTTGTACCCTGAGAACCCATCCTTAAAGGACAACAAGGCATGAACAACCGTAGTATCGATGAGCTAGTCAATACTAGGCAATGGGAAATTATCTTTAATAGTTGCCTTGTTTAGGTCCCAAAAGTCTATGCAAATGCGTATACTTCCATTTTTCTTGGGGAAAACTACAATGTTTGAGACCTAGTCAGCATAGTCAACTATCCAGATGAAACCAACTTTGTAAAGCTTAGTTATCTCATCACGGACAACCAACACGACCTCAGGATTGACTTTACGAGCTTTTTGCTTAACTAGCTTTACGCAAGGATTAAGAATAATGTTGTGTTGTTTTATATGAGGGTCTAAGCCTAGCATGTCCTTGTAGGACCATGAAAATGCCTTAACATTATCACTAAGGACTTTAAAGATGCTTTTTTGGATTTGAGGCTCTAACAAGGAACTAAGTTTTAATGTTTTCGCCTCACCCTTACATGTTATTACAGGGACTTCTATGAGGGGATCCTCAGTTACATCACCTGCTTCTAAGTCTAGAGCTCTAACTAGATGTTTCAACCAGTCTAGCAATGTCTCTAGGGATGCTACAGTTGTGTTATGGGTAAGCAGTTTGAAGTCTAAGAGTTTTATGTTTATGCATCTCATGGATCCACCATAAGGCCCAATCAAGACTAAGGGCGAATGAAGACTCTCGTATGCATTCATTTTTGCAATCTTGTTCAAGAGATCCTACAAAATAACCAAAAAATGTTAAGTAGCACCTATCTTAATAAAAAAAGATGCATAGAATAAGGAAGATAATGCTATGAAAACTTAACTAACTGTGCAATATGTAGAGTGATTTTTTGCAGCCTCAATTGGCCATAAAATTTTCAATTTAAGATCATAGCGGACCATAAACTATGTGTGGGACATAGGTTTAAGTAAAGCCTAAGAGGTTTGAAACATGGGACCGAGTTGAATGTTTATTGGGTAATCAAAAAAATGCAAAAAAGTATCTAAGTATAGGAAGCTAGAAAAGTTGCAAAATTTTTCTAACTCTAGGTGCTACACTCATCTAGCGTTACGCACTTGACATGGAACGTCCTAGGAGGGTGACGTGTCCTTTGACCCTGAAAAGTATAAATAGAGGTTTTGCCATGGTAAACTTTTCATTTTCAACATCAAAGCTAATAGTCATCCAAGCATAGCATGGTCAAGGCAAAGCATAGCAGCGACAAAGTGAAGCTAGAGCATGATGAAGGGGAAGCTAGAGTGTAGCAACCAAAGATGATGCACTGAAGCGAACGCAAACACCCCATCCTCACCAACGTTAATGAAGATGAGCATACCCTGAGGCACCTTCCTAGGGCATGCATTGAAGACCATTAGGAGACGTTGTTAACTAGGTAAGTCATTACGCTCTAGCCTTGTGATTTTGTTCTCTCCTTGCTTTCCTACATGTTTTGGGTGTTTAGGTTTTGAGGATAGCCTACCATAGGCAGGGACCATGATCACTGTTGCTAGCACTCTAAGCTGCAGACAAGGAAGAGAGTGCACACACTGCAATTTTTTATTTTTTATCCTTTCTCTTTAGTTTGCATACCGAGGGTCTTCGGTGTCCCATGTCACAACGCGGGACAAGAGTTTTTGACATCCCACGCCACAACGTGGGGGTTTCCTAACATAACATGATTTCTTGGCATGCCCTACCATGATGCTAATTAAGGGTTTCTATGTCCCACACTACAATATGAAATGAGGGTAGCATCCTGTACCCTGGCACGGAACAAGGATTTCTAGGCACATGGAACAGGATTCTCACAGTGTTCCATGCCACGGCATGGAATAGGGGTTGTTGTGACATCCTACGAGTGTAATGCAGAATGGAGCTTTTGCGCATCTCACACCATAGCATGGAATAGGGGTTTTTTGGACATCTTGCAACATGCCCCAGAACAGGGATTTTTTGATGTCTTACACCATGGTGTGGAATAGAGGTTCCGTAGGCATCATGCACCATGGCACGGAACAAAGTTTTTTGGGCGTCCTGTGCTATGACGTAGAACAATGTTTTTTGGGCATCTCAAGCCACGGCATGGAACAAGACTTGGCCAAGGTAGCCTAGGGTCATGTCTATCACACTAGGGTGTTCCTGAGAGCATGACAAGCAATTAGAAAAAATTTTCAAACCACTACACTCAACACTTGGAAAATTTTTGAAGCTTTACAGTTGTCATGCTCTACGGGTAATGTAACCAATACTTGAAAAATTTGATAATTTTTGGCCAGATGTTACACTCCGTAGGAAGCATAACCAATTAGTTAGAAAGATTTTTGATATTTTCTTTAAAATTGTAATGCTTGTAAAAAATGTATGTGTTAGTGTTGTGCCCCATTGAAAATTAGGCACATTAGATAGGAAAGCCAACATCTCTTCCGTATGGGGCCTTCTAGAAGGTTAATTATGTAATTAATGTTTTTATGCATTTTTTTTATTACTTTTTATGCTAAATTTTTCATCTTACTACTATTGTGGCATTGTAGGGTCTTGCTGACACCCATTCTCATTGTGGTCGAATTAGTGAGGATTTTATGTTACATGAGCAATCCTATACCAAATGTTCTCACACCACATGCATGTGTGGGACACTATGCAGTTTGATTCCAATAAAGTGTGTAGGAATTCCTAGAATTCTTGCTCCACCACTTCTGTGTGATCATGTGGTCACACTTGTGGGCCGAAGTACTAAGTGTCATAGTTGAGACATTATTGCCTAGGGCAAACTGTGGCATTCTGAAGTTTATGTCTAATGAGCCTACTAAAGAAGAAGAGGTGGGGAGCTTAAGCCAATGCCAGAAAGGCCTTAGAATATTAGCTAGGATCTAGGGAATGTCCGAGTTCCAATACTACAACAAATATAACACCGTATTTCTTGCCCGACACGTGCACACCATTTTCCAGAACCCACCTAAGACAGTTTATTATGCTGCAGGGTGAGCCCTATTATGATTTCTTACACTGCCTATTATTTCATGACTTATGGTGCTAACTACTTTTTCCTATTGCTAGGTTTTTCATTAATAAAGATGGCCTCCAGGAAGAAGAGGGGATACTCAACTTGACCAACACTTCTCTACAGAAATTCTCATCTACTGAGAACATGCATGCTGGAGTGATTGGGCAAGTTGGGGCAAATTTGGTGAAATACCTTAGTAGGTATTCCAAATCTTATGAGAGGTGTTGGAATCTCATCTAGTTGAACGTTAAGTGGGCAACTCGGATATCAAGTGTAGAGGAGGTTTCAATTCCACTACCACCGTCCTGCACACCATTTGTGCCACGTAAGTCATATCACCTATTTACTTTCATGCACTTTTAATTTTATATTTTCATCATGCTATTGATTATACCTTTGCTTATTGTAACTACAGCTAAGTCAAGAGAGGCTACAGTGGTTGCTTCAAGATGTACTAGGCCACTCTCCTCTTCAAGTATGGTGAAGTTGAGACCTCAAAGCAATGGTTGTGCTATGAGGTCCCAGTAGGGGTAGCCCAAAATCTTCAAATGGTTGGGCTCATGGGCCTTTTCTTGGCTGTGAACCCAAACATCCTGGTGGCTGAGATGATTGCCCTAGTCGATTCCTTCACTGAGAGTGCTGACTGCTTCCGTAGGCAAGTTCGTAATGTGTGGGTGGTCTTCAAGATCATGGATAAGCTCTTCTCGGATCTCTTCAACATCCCCTCTAAAGGTCTGCCAGTAGCAAAGAAGACTAATAAGGACCGAGACCATAGAGGGGACATTGAAGAGTGGCTGGGCACTAAAAAGGACCATAAGAGTATACCCATAAAGATGGTGGAATTACCTATGGCCCAACACCTCTATCCCATCTTCTAGGCTTGTGCGTTAATTAAGCTACTTTCCCAAGGAAAGATCCTTGGGGTGGATCAAGTTTGGGTTATGAGAGATGTGATAGAGGAGGGAACATAGTATAATTAGGCCAACTACCTTGTTAACAATCTGTGGGCTAAAATCGTCAAGCTACGCAGCAACCTCCAGGCATGATCACATGTGCATTTTTCCTTCTTCATAACATGCCTAGGAAGGTTTGTAGAACTCTTGGTAGTCTATAAGAATGAGCAATGGATGGTGCAAGATCGCACCCAGATCTCCAAGCCATACATCTGCCACTTTTTCCACACGATGTAGTCATAGGATCCCCCAAAGGCAATCAGTGAGTCATTCTCAATTACAACCAAAGGCCATGTGGGACAATCCTATCGCACACATGATAGTGCCAGGGAGGCTCCACCGATGAACATCGGTAATGCAACAAGAGGGTCACAACTCATCGTTGAGACGATGAGGTCATCAAAAATTCAAATCAAAAAGCCTCACCCCACAAAGGAGCCCACACGTGAAATGGAGGAGAGGGGTAAGAAGCTACGATTCAAGCTCCACGACATGCAATTAAAACTAGCTAGTAAGAATGTGTTACTTACTATCATGCTATTTTTGAATTTATTATTGGACATTCTAACTTAAATTTGTGCAACATAGGCAAAAGGGCCCTTGTAGTGGTAGAGGAGCCCTTGGAGGATGATGTCCCTCAACCTGAGGTACACATGGCAAATGAGGATGAACAAGAAGTCACTAAAGTGTTGAGGCAACTCAAAGAAGAGGGGTTGCAGTTTGAGGATGGTGAGTTTGAACATTTGTTTGATGATGTGCAGATGGGCGATCCCCTCACTCTCACCCCTGAGAGCTTGTTAGGTAGGAGCTTTGCACCATCATCTTTATTGTGTTTTTTTTTAATATTTTTGCTTTTGTATTTTTTTTTCTGATCATAAAATGCTTTATGTTGCAGCAGTCAATGCTTCTGCTAAACGTCCAAAATCTACATCCACCTTTTGCACATGACCATGGGTGAAAACTCCAAATAAGTTTGCCTTTATGCAAAGCATGGTGGATGATATGATAGACTACCTCAAATAGATAAACCCTGAGATGGGTACATTTATTTCAGTGTCATTATCTCTTCCCCTTTTTTTTCTTGTTCATTTGGTTGGTTTTCTTGTTTATCTTATGACTAACGTTTTGCCACTTATTATTGGGATAACACGCTTACAACTCAAATGGGACCTGAACAGAGTGGTCCAAGTTGATGTTGTACCCAAGTTCACTCTCGAGGTGGAGCAAGTGCCTTGTCGTGTATACAACGAGGCAAGCAAGTGTGCACTACACTCCACATGAACATTGTGGGAGTGTAGGCATGTAAAAAAAGAGCTATGGAAGTAAATGCAACAGCTTCGGGAACAGAAGGTGAACTAAGCAATGAGACTAGAAGACTTACAATCGCATTACGACTTCCTAGCAGCATGCAACAAGTCATACGGTAGCTAGCGCATGGCTAAGATTGATTATGATAGGTGCTAGTTAACTATTCAGGGTTAGAATGAGGCCACCCATAAGGTTATCAAACAATGGTTACAGATGGACCTCTTGGCTAGGAAAAACCAAGATTGGAAGGACTACGATGAAAAAGTGTATGCATGGGGACAAACCCAAAAGAACCATAAACATCACTACAAGCTAGAGCGTGAAGTTTACCACAAGAAATATAGGGATGAGTCTATGGAGCACCAATGTCAAGAGATATTCCTTGACGAAATTGGCACAAAGTAGGCTTACAAACTGTTTACAAGCCATGTAGGAGTTAGTGAGTCCCCAAAGAGAGAGATCATTGTTCCTTCTGGAGAGGTAACTTCTACAACATTTTTGCCAAGGCCATCCACATAGATAGCCATGGAGAAAGGGAAAACCCTTGCAGGTGTCGATTTGGGTGAAGATGATTAGACATGCATGTTGAAGGATGAAATCCTCCAACGCCTAAAGGCTAACCTTGATAGGATGCCCCTAGACATGGATGCAGGCCCATCTCAAGTTGGTTTAACTTACCTTATTGTTGTTTATTTTATTACAATTTTGCATGTTATCTCATTTATTAACTAGTTTATTGTTTCATTTTTGTTTGATGCAGGCTCCAAGTGAGGGTGTGGGACCCAATGGAGTGGTGAATGAAGACAAAGGGGAAGAGCACTAGCTCCCCATCGCACCATGCAAACTGAAATGCTTAATATGTAGCCCTGCTATTGGGCAATTTTATGTCTTTTTGGATATTTCATGTTGTTGATGTAATTTTGAACTATGTATTTTATTGATGATTTAATGGAAGATACGACAGTTATTTACTTCTCATTTTGTTCATTTTAACTTATGATTCAATTAATATTGTTATGATTTTCACTTATGATTTAGTTGATGTAATTAGGCCCCTTGTGAACCCCATGCTAGTTTAAAGCCATGGTGGCAGGGCCATTGCTAGTTTAAGGTCATTTCAGGCCATCGCTAGTTTAAGACCATTTTAGGCCATTACGCAAAAGGAAGTTGGTTACCAGTTTTAGGCTTTGGCAAGCCGTGTGATAGTTTAAGGCCTTTCTAGGCCACGTCGTAGTTTAAGGCCTTTCTGGGTCCCTTTTCTTTTTTAGAGGAGAGCTAAACAAAATTGTAACTAATGGAATATGCAAACAATAACGCAAATTGTAACAATACAAATAAAGGAACAAAAAGCAAGTTGAACAGGCAAGCGACTTAAGGACATGCCCTAGTCGTGCAAATGCTTCTTAACCCGATGTAGGTTAAGTGATGCGTAAGGCCTAGAAGGCACTAGACAGTACTCCCTTAGGCCCTTGTTTACTACAAAAAAGGGTGATTCTACCCATAGAGCTTCCTCATGGAGGTTACTTGTCTTGCTTGGTTGCTTAACATCGATCAAACAACATCGACTTTCATTGTCAACGGGTGGTGTATCCTCAAAGATCTCTACCTCTAACCCTTGTTCAATACCTACATTGTTGATGGTCAGAGGGGCTATGTTATCACTAAAGATCACCACCTTCCCACCTTTGTAAGGTAGGTGGATCTCCTAGTGGATGGGTGAAGAAATGACCTGTAGCTAGGCTAACCATCACCTCCCTAGGATTAGGTTGAATCCAGGCATCTCTTCAACCATGATGAACTCAACATAAGTGGTGAATTTCTCCCCTTTCAGAAAATCAATCGTGACTATCCCCTTGACAACCATGTGTGCTCCATTAAAGGATTTCAAACATGTCATTATTGTTGGCCTGATTTGATCCAGTAGGCCAAGCTTGTTGATGACGGGGGAATGGGATAACATTGGTTGCTACCCCATCATCCACGTGCACCCTGCAGATCTTGTATTAACCCACATGAATCATTATAAACATAGGTGCAGTGGTTACCTAACCCTTCTCAGGGTCAACTTTGATTGCTTCATCGCAAAAGATCAAGGGTGTTGACCTTGGTTCTTTGGTTACAAGTAGGAGCATTATGATGTGAATAGCCTTTTCATTTGCTAGCATGTCTTCCTTAAAAGGAATAGATGCCAACATGCGAACCAAGGCTTCACATGAGCGAGGGAGGTCATGATCAAATTGTACAGGCTCAATGTTGCATTTTTTTATTTTAGAGCTTGTTTGACCTATGCCAATGCATCCAAAAAATCTTTTCCACCATCTATTGTTTTGATGGTCTTTATCTCCTCCATGCATCCTAGGAGACGGATTTCTTGATCAGGAGATTTATTCTTTGGTTGTGCTGTGGGCCTTCAAGCCTTGGTGTTTACCTATTGAGTGTGTGTGTCTGTGTTGGTGCCTGAGATGATGAGGCCATGGGAATGGTTGACAAGGGGATAGGCTTGGGAGGGCCTAGCTCCATGCGTTCCCTAGCCATCTTGTTAGCTAGATGCTCATCATGTCTTCTTGGGTAGGCAAGTTGTGATGTGGTTCCCACCACCAAACCCTAGGTAGGTGGGGGGTCCACACGCTTTGGCATCCTAATGACAAAAGGTGTTTAGGCTACCATCACCACAAGGTGTTGTAGGGCCCTAACCATAAAAGGTGTCATGGATGCCTGAGGTGGTGCCTTGATGACAAAGGGGGCTTGCAATCAAGTTAGCGTTGAGGTCCCAATGTCACCAGAGGGCACACAAACCACAAATGGTTCATGTGCTAGCTCTATATCATCATTAACACTAATAGCATTGATGATATAACCCGCACAACTGGTGTTTAGTGGATCCTTATAGACTTTCATGGACTAGTTCTCTGGCTAGACAAGATTACTTTCATCAAGGACCAACTTGCTTGATCAATCATGCATTAAATGTCATCCTTCAATGCTAAGCAATAATCCATGTCGTGGCTATGTATCTAATGGTAGTTGTAGAACTAGTCCAATCTAAATTTCTTAAGTACTGTAGGCTTATTTGACATAGCCAAAAAAGGGTTTTGAAGGACCTCATAGTACCTCTCGTGGCACTTTCACGCATCTTCTGACATTTGTTTATGCTAAATATGCCTAGCACTAAATAATTAATCCAAAAGCTCTGATAGCTTGATTGGCAAAGGGGTGTACTTTGAGCAATCCTTGGGCTCAAAGTTTGGCCTTAGGAGAGCTTGCTCTGCGATCGTCGATGATGTGGGTTGGTTGGTTCCTACATTGCCAAAACCCGATGCTTTGTTGTTATTGCCTGAGGCTTTAGGTGCCTTAGCCGCTAGCTTCTTATTGTTAGGTTTGGCTTCATTAGCCATAGCTACCACATTTTTTGTGGCCTTCCCCTTTTCTTTGTGTTTCTTCACATGTGCATTTTTGTAGGCCACATAAGCTAGGTCCCTATTGGCTTTCATTGTGTCTTGTATGCACTTTGTTTGAGCAAAAGCTTAGCTAAGAGAATGTAGGGCTAAATAGTACAGTTTCAATTTGATGAAATTGTTTACTGTATCCTTGAAAATGGCCAGTAGGTGGGTTCTAGCTATCGGCTCAAAAATCTCATTAAGGGAGGCACTCCAACGTTGTATGAATTTTTGCACTAGGTGTAGTGCTCCTTGTTTAACATTCATTAGTTGGTCTAGTATGGCCTCTAGCTTTAAGTTGTACTTGAAGTAGGTCATGAATTGGATCAGCAGCTCCTCTAAAGTTGAAATGGAAGCTTTAGGGAGTGCACGATACCAATCGAAAGCTTTTCTAGTCAGAGACATGGCAAAAACACAAATGATCGCATGTGGCCATGCTTGCAATAATAAGCACTCAAAATTGAAAGTTAGTGAGTGAGTGTTGGGATCACTCTTGCCATTGTATTTTGTGAATTGGGGGAGTTGGACCCTAGGAGGTAGTGTTAGCAGAGGAACTGCAAGGCTAATGGGATCATCTTAATAGAAGTCCATTACGTGGACCATTTTCAAGTTGCCCGCTTTAAGCTGCCTAACTTCCTCTATGAGATTTTGGATGAGTTGATATGCTTAATCCAAACTTGGAGATGTCGTAGAGGGTTGTGTTGGCTATGTTGTTGATGGTGTTGTTGGAGCAGCCCACAACCCTATTGTAGGTTGTGCCACCACATGTGACACTTGGTAAGTTTGTTCTTATGTGTACTATGGCATGTGTGACAGTTGTACAATGGATACAGATGTTGCAGCCCACCAAGCCATTGAGGTTGGAGTTATTGTTGGTGGTGGGACTGAAATGGCTGGGATAATGGGAATGTGACTTCTCTATGGCTGCAATATGGGCATGGTGTGCACATATGGCAGCATTGGCATCACAAATACTAGCTATGAAGGCTAAGCAAACTACAAAGAAATGAAAAAAAGGAGGCAAAAGGTCCTACATTTTGTTGTGTAGGCAAGACTTGGTGGCTAAAGCTTAGCAGTCCAATGACAGGTCTACCTAAAGCTTTGCACATAAGAAGTTGTACCATTCATCATCAAGCACCTTATGCTTGGGCAATTGGTGTCACAATCTAAAAGACTATTGTTGTCATCGCACAAGGCTAGGGGGTTGCTCAACATCTCCCACATGTTGAATGGGGTGAGCCACCTCCAAGCTCAAGGAAGTAGTCGAGGTGTTAACAGGGTTCATTTTTCTATGTAGGAAAGACATGAGAAAAGAAGACACTTGTAAAAAAACATTTAAGTGTAGAAAACTTTAAAGTAAAATGGCTAAGTATGAAAATTGTAAAAAATAGGTCAAAAATGACTAAGTCTGGGACCACTGAAAAAATGGCTATAGAACACTTAGAGCTTGACGCGATGGACACAGTTTGGGCTTTCCATCCTATGGGGTTCCAAGGGAACCATCAACTGGGATCAATCTACACCAACCGAAATGTAGACAACTCCTACACTAGCCTATGATCCAGCTACTGTTGTGGCAAGTCCACAGGGATGTTACATCTATGCTAACTTGCTGCTAGTGACAAGGGTGTAGAAAGCATATGGGACTACCCTTTGAACACAGAAGGAATGGGAGGCCCTCCTACTAGCACCAAAAACTATGACATCCAAAAACGTCGATGGCTGGAACACCGAGAGGTCTGTAGGTGTATAGCCTAACCCCGAATCCGTGTGAGGGTTGTGTTGGGGAAATGGAAACAAGGTGCCCTAAATGGTCTGATTGATTAGATAGGGACTTACGTGGTGTAAAAAATAACCATTTGTAAAGGATTTTATGGAGTGTTATGCATGGGAGTTGGGACAACAAGCAGAAGAGTAGCATAGAGTCTTAGCCTGAAAAATAGTGATGTTAACATGCGAATGTGTATTAACAATAAAGAAATGGAAGAGTTATGCTAAAAATTTGAAAAAAATGCTGAGAAAGAAAATGAAACAAAAGTTTGGTAGTAGAGAAATGCACCGCCCCAAAATCGAGGAGTGTAACTTTTGCTTGAACAGGATGTGGAAATGGTACATGGCATCAGAAAAGCATAGTGGTAGCATAGCGGTGTAGTCATAGTCTCTGGGAAGTCAAGGACATGATGTTGGCAGTTGCAAGGGAGGCTAAACTTGCTGGGTTGGCCATCATCACGCTCTACAAGTGCAAGGGAAGACTACGTTGTGGTACTTTCCAAGGTGTGAAGCTTGGGTGTTCAAGTGTGAGGGTAGTAGAGATGCTAGGAATTCTCAAGTGCTCAATGCTCTTATGATTTGCCAACCCCTAAAGTGTTGAACATCAGGGTATTTATAGGGCTAGGTTTGGCTTGAAACGTAGATTGGATGCCACATGGCATGGGTGCCATGTGGCATGAGCATAGACAGGTCATGCTAACATGTTGTGATCTTTGTAGCAAAGTGTTACACTTTACAGGACAAGAATGGAAACCCCAAAGACTGTCGAACTATGACCACACTGTATGGACTACATGTGCCAAACTCTGAGAGACCACCATGTACCTACAAATAATTTCAAAATAATGCAACTTGGAGACTACGCACTGGGACTACGTCTTCCCCCTCTTCTGAGTAAGGTCAAGCATAGGAACAATTTTGGGGATCAATGGGGGGTGCAAAAGAACTACAAACTACTAATCTTGGCCACCAAAGGGACGTTAGAGTTGAGATGAAGGTTGATGCCAAGTTCTGCAGGCTTCTGGAGGCTTTTGGAGGCATTTTCCTAGTGTCAAGCTAGCTACACTACACTACATAGTAGAGTGTAGCATGAACACTTAGTGAAATTTTGCAAATTTTGACTTGCCACACCCATCACACTGTCTACGCTGCACAACGTAACAGAGTATGACAACCCAAGAGATAGAAAATTTGCCAAACTATTTTTCCCATCTTAAGGACTTTTGACAAACTCTAGCCTAGTACTTAGGTGAACTGGCAACTAGGACATTGTCAAGCTAGGTACGCTAGAGAGCGTAGCAAGCTTAATAGTCTAGGAGATAAAAAATTTTCCAAATTATTTGGTCCATCCCAAGCAATCCTTGACCGCTTCTGGCTTAACACTTGTGCAAACTGGGCATGGAAGTGTGTGTGCTACGCTAGCCATGTTGTGGAGCATACCAAGCAGACTTAGAAAAATTTTGCGAAGAACAGGACTTGAGGTGTGCTACGCTATAGTGTGTAATACCAGACATAGAAAAATTTTCCCCAAGTTTTCACACTTATACAAATCTGTTGTTGAACTACAAAAGCCCAAAATTGGTGGTGTTTCAATTATCTATAGAGTCCCATAACTAATCTACCTTAGCCAATGAAACACCACCAAATTCAAGGCATTGAGTCTCGACCATAGATTTGTCTAAGTGTCAAAACTTGACAATTTTTTTCTAAGTGTTGAGACTACACTCCCACTATTAAGACTATGCTCTAGAGCTTAGTCAGTGTAATTAACACAGACAACCCAGATTTGCATGATTTTTCGAAGTGTCGACAGCAATTGCAAAAGTTTCTAAGTGTCATGACTATGCTCTCCTTGCCAAGACTACACTCTAGAGCATAGTTAGTGTAGATGGCATAGAAATGGCCAATTTTGCAAATTTGCCTAAGTGTCAAGCTAAAGGTTTCCAGGCTAGCTTGGGATGGAAGAAACAATTTGGCAAATTTTGCTAACTTCTAAGGCTATGCTTCCTACTATGCTCTAGAGTGTAGTTAGTGTAGGCTGCAGGAAGACACCAATTTTTGCTAGATTTTTCTAAGTATTAAGGCTACACTCTTCCTGTTAGGACTACACTCTAGAGTGTAGTTAGTGTAATCTGCTTGAAAATGCATTTTTTGCAAAATTTTCCTAACTTTAGGACTACACTCCAAAGCATAGTTAGCGTAGTCAAGCAGAACTACCTCCAAAAGCCTCTAAAGCTCAGCATAGGCCTTCATCTCAGCTCCAACATTCTTTCAACAAGCAAGATTAGTAATTTTCATTTCACTTAAACCCCCCCCCNCTCCCATTTACCCTCGAATTGTACCTATGCTCGACACCACTCGAGAGAGTGGACAACATAGTCCCAAAGCATAGTCTCCAAAAATGCACTATTTTGAAGTGTTTTCAGGTACCTTGCAGTTTTTTTGGTACTTGCACATCTATTCTTGGCAATGTAGTCATAGTCTGGCAGTCTCATAGGGTCCATTGGAGCACATCGGTAGAACACCATTTACTTTAGTGGGAGAGTAGTTGGGGCTAGCATAGTCCCAACTACCCCTCTGCCATGTGGTGCTTGATCCATGAATCGCACTAACCTTAGGCTTATAAATACCCCAACATTTCATGTTTTAGGGGTTGGAAACTCTTCCATTCAATTGGCATTTTGGCATTTAGCATTTGGCAATCGAGCACACTTGGCATTTTGGCGAACTTTGGGACACTGCAACATCATTACACACCACTTAGCACCTTGTAGACCACTGCAGCCTACATGACATCATGGTAGCCAACCCAGTAGGCTTAGACTTCATGACAAACATTATTTTTCATAGCCCAGACACCCTGAGAATATGACTACATTGCCTACTATGCCTGTTTGTTCACCGCATACCTTGTCACCTTTTCTTGTAGTTAACTA
>MNCI01009664.1:237989-274825 GCA_015680685.1 Gnetum montanum | reverse complement strand
ATTTGGGGTGGTATCACTTTTTCTCTCACTCACATCTTGCACTTTTTTAGCATTGTCTTTTGCTTTTTAGCATTCTACTCACATTTTTTCACCGTTTTTGCACATATTCACACATTTTCACCATCATTTTGCACCAAGAACCTTGACTAGCTCACCCCTATAGGCACCGTGGACATTACAAACACCATGTAAGCCCCTTGAATTTGTTTTTTGTAACATCCTATAAGTCCCAATTCAATTGGCAAGACCATTCTAGGCACCCTACCTTCACTTTCTAGCAAGCCCTCACAAAAACGTGGGGTCAAGGCTATACAACTATAGACCTCTCAATGTACTGTTCTAGCCTTCAATGTTTTTGCTCGCTACAACTAAAATTTTAAAGGTAAATTTTTGAATCAGCAAGGTTTTCCAGTTTACCACTTCATCAAGTGATGATTCCTCTTAACTATCACAAAATTGAACTCGCCTCTTGCGAATGGAAAGATCGCAGTTGTATTCTTCTACACTTTCATGTTTTCTCAACTCTCCATCTTCTTTTGCTACCTGCTCAATCAACCATTAGGTATAATGAGCTCTTAATTTTGACAATCATCCTTGGGCATAGAATCCAAGAGTTCTTCTCATTTTTGATTGGAGTCCATCTATGATATGGCAAAGTTGCTTCTATTGAAAATAACCATGGCTAGGACATCTGTGCAATAGAGAATAATATTAGCCCATGATTGCATCAAAGGGTTCATGTGTCCCTTGTTTCAATCCTTGGATCCACCTTCTTAAGTTGGACACTTAGGAGTACATCTAATATTTGTCATTGAATAGTTCAAGCATTGTATTCCACCATTTGATGGATTTTGGTTCGAAGGACAAATACTAGCTTTTTTCTTCTTTAATGAGTGTCCTGGAAAACAACTTAAGCTTTTTCCAATCATTTTCTATATTTTACAAGGCACAAGCATCATGGAAAACTTGAACATGGTTTTTTGGATCTAAGTTATATCCCCCTTTAAACTTAGGGATATTGTTCATGTCTAGGCTCTTGATTTGACTATCCCTTATGTGCCTTATAGGAATTCTCACTACCTCTACAATGTTTATCATGCTTAGGGTGGTGAGAAAAGGCTCATCAAGGCCATGATTCTAGTGTCTATGATGCCCTCTACTACCCCTTTGTTCATGGTGATGGATCTCTCTTGAATGCCCACACCCCAGGTCTTGACTTGGCTGATGGTCCCTATGATCATCTTGGTCTTGTTGATCACCTCTATCATAATCATGTCTCCTATGGTTATGTTCAGAGCTAGAAGAGAAAGATGATGATGAAGGTGAAGAGGAAGGAGAACTAACACCATCACCATGCTTGCCATCCCCTCTTTGGTGATCACAGTCATGATCTTGCTGCTTGTCCACATCCCTACCATGACTCTCCTCCTTGGATCCCCCTTTGTCATTGAATTTGTTCTTGCCAAAACAAGGATTGTGGATCTTAGACTACATGTTCTAGTTTTGACCTCCTTCATCAAAGTCAAAGATAGGAGTTTCACTAAATGAACAACCCCATAGAAAAGGGCTCTTCACCATCTTTTTGGTACATTAGGTATGAGGAATCATTGAACCACTTTCTATTCATAAATTTGCAGCACTATTCTAGCTGTCAATCCCTTAGACATTGTGCATCAATGGGAGGATAATCCCTGGCATTACTATCCTATACAACATACTCAACATGAAGTCCCTAAAGGCCCAATCGCATAATATTTTGTTGGAGCATTACAGGAATAGATCAATCGGGCAGCAACACAATGTTGTCCTTCATATCTCACCACTATAACAATTCATCCTAGTGTAGGATGAAGGTAAAATTGGATACATACTCATCAAGATGAGCATATACCACTCTATATTATTGGGACACCTATGGATTTACTCCATCAAACTTAGGCAAAGAATCACTCCTGTGAGAAGACGACATCTTATGTTAGAAAATAAGAAATTCAATGTGCTTCTTAAAATTATTATAGTTATTTTAATGTATGATATGACTTTAGAATTCATTCCAATGATCTTGAATAATTTTTCACTAAGTCCTAGATAGTGCATGTAACAACTAAAAATCTTCGACAAAAATGCCAATGATGAGCAATGAGGTATCCCTATGCCCAACCATATGAATCACAAGCGTTCATGTGTGATCCAATCGAATTCTATAGATCTTAATTTCCTAAGTACATAGGTTCCATGACATGAAATGTAATTACGACAATTGTTGTCTTCTCAACTATACCTATGGAACTTAATTGTATGATTAAGTGTAATTGAGGCACATGATTTTTATTATTTTATATTTTATCCATCTATAATTAACAATAGGTTGAAACTTAATTCATAAATTAATTAAACTTATCTAATTGCTAATTAATAACTAACTATCCTAACATAAGTATCTAGTCCCACTTTTCGTGCACATCTTGAACACATAAAATTTTGTTGGATTACCAAACATTAAGCATTCCTGGGATTACCAAGCATCATATGCATGCTTGAAGTGGTCATACTTATGTGCTTAATTAACTACAAATTAATTTAGCTAGCTTACTTTAGCTTAATTACTTGGCAATATTAAATGAAATTATATAAAACATTAATTGCATGAATAAAATATTTAAGCTAGCTAAGGTGCTACAAGGTTTGATCAAAAAGCTTGTCTTTATTGCCGCACACACTACCATGCTCAGGTACAACAGTGCTTGAATAAACATCCATACATTCAATGACTCCTACTGTGAGCACTTTGGAAAATATTCTAACTTTGGAAAAAGGAAGCTGCAAGAGCTTTACTATGTTATGACAAAAAACTATATTTTAACTATGTTCCCAAGCACTATATTTATAGGATAGCACACACCCCATAATATCGAATTTCCAATATTGTTTATAGGCATCCAATATTGTGTATCCAATATCGAAGCCAAGCCAAATATGATTCATCACTTGGTGACTCATAGACCCTGCCAGAACCCTCTAGAGCTTCCAACAGCCCCAAAAGTGGTTAAATATGGTACAAAACTATCATCCCCCTATCATCCACGTTGGGGCCATCATGCCCAACATGGAAAAAAAGGGGAAGATTGCATGAGGTACTTGGAAGCCTCTAAACTATCGAATCTTGACACCCAAAATTGACCGTTGACACTGATAACCCCAAAGGTTGACATGCATGGTCGATCGATTGTTAATTTGGCCTAGATCTAACTTTCTTAGTTAAGGGAGACCTCTTCCATGCTAAGCCTTTCACCCTAAGCATGGATGGAATGGGGGAAGCCTGAAAACCCTCTCACAACCTTCAAAACAACCAAATCTTGACCTTAGGCACTAATGGCCAATGCCAACAACCCTGTAGACACTCATGCATAGCCAGATTGATCATAAAAAGCTAAAAATCCATTCACCCCAATTTTCCATGGTGAGCATGAAAGCCCCAATGTGAAAAAAAGGGCGAAAGCCTGAAAATTACCTAATGACCCTTGAAACAACCAAAATTTAGCATTAGGTATTAGCAATTAATGCTACCAACCCTAAAAGCTTGCATGCATGACCGAAAAGTGATCACAAATGATCAAAAATATTTTTCCTAAATTTTTCATGTTGAGTATGAAAGCCCCATAGTGGAAAAAGGGGGAAAGCCCAAACCCCACTCATCAACCTTCAAAGCAACCAAATTTTAATACTAGGCATTGATAATCATCACTAGCAACCTTAGGGACCTACATGCATGGTCAAAAATGATGCAAAAGGATGAAAATCTATTTCCCCCTAGTTTTCCATGTTGGGCATACCATCCCCAGCATGGAAAAAGAGGGGGATGCTCCAAAACCACTTGGCAAACCTACAAACTAACTAGTTTTAACTCCAAACCCTAGCCCTCAACCCCGGCAACCCCAGAAGCATACATGCATGGTTGATTGAAGTTAAACTAGGCTAGATCTGAGTTTTATGATGTTTCCATGCTGGACATTCCCTCCTCCATGTTGCCCAGTGTGGAAATTAAGGAGGAGACTCATTTGGGGTCCATAAATGCCTCATATCAACAATAACTAAACTTGCATGCATTCTAGGACTTTGCTAGCATGCTTTGAAGCCTTCAAACTTCAAGGAACTAATGTTAAAAGGTCAAAAATGATTCCCCCTAGCTTTCCATGTTGAGCATCCCAATCCCAACATGGAAAAAAGAGGGAAAGCCCAAAAAATACTTAGAAATACCCAAAAGTGCCAAAACTTGACATGTAACCCTAGTCCTTAACCCCAATAGCCTCAGAGGTTGACATGCACAATCGATTGAGGTAAAAATTAGGCTAGATCTGAGATGCATGGTTCTTCCACCCTAGGGATCCCTTTTTTCAAGCCTAAGGATAGTATCCCCAACATGGAAACTCAAGGGGAGACTTTTTTGGAAGTCCTAAACACTTTAGAATGACATTAAATGATATTTCATGCACTCTAGAATCCTAACAACAATCATTAGAGCCCTTAAACTTTACAAAACTTATCCTAGGTGGCCAAAAAGTGGTTCCCCTTAGTTTTCCATACTAAGCTCCCCATCCTCAGCTTGGAAAAAAGTGGGGGAACTAAAAAAATTACTTAGGGATGCTTAAAACTTCTAAATTTTGACATGGATCCATAGCCCTTGACCCTGGCAACTTCAGAAGGTAACATGCACAATTAATTGTGATCCAAATTGGCCTAGATCTAAGATTCATCCTTCTTCCATGCTAGAGCAACTCCCCCAATGTGGAGATAGTGGGGGAAGACCTTAAGTGAGCATAAACAACCTTCAAACATGCCCAAAATTAGCCATAAACTTGTAGAATCAAAGAATACAATACTAGGGGCCTAGAAACCTAGTCAAAGTGCCCCTAAATCACTCTGAATTCATCAAACAAGTGTCCCCCTATTTTTCCATGTTGATGATACTATGCTCAACATGGAAAAAGTGAGGGAAGCCATTTTGACACATCTTGACACTCAAAACTAAGGCCTAACTTGAGGTAATTTTGAGTGTTAAGATGGCCTACTTGAGGTAATTTAAGGCCCACTAAGGCCTTAAATTGGCATCATAGTCCACCAAGACTCTAAACTGGCATCATGGCCTACTAAGGCCTAAAATTGGAAAAACCTCATCATTTTTTACCTATATTAGCCAAATGTTACCATATATAGCTTGTTTTGCATGATTTTTTCGTTATTACGTAATGTTTTGACTTGTTTTTGGACTTATGTTTCCTTGTTAACTTTATTGACCTTCTATGGCCTTTTATACAGCCTTATGTATTCTTTATTTGCCTTGTTATAGCTTTATTTGCCTTTGATTGGCCTTTAAATGGTATCAAATTATGAGGTTTGACCTTTCCTAACCGCCATTTGACACCATATGACCATCCCCTACTAAGGCCTTAAACTAGCACCATAGTCCACCAAGACTCTAAACTAGAATCATGGCCTACTAAGGCCTAAAACTAGTAAAATTGTGGCCTTTATTCATCATTTGTAGCCTTATTTCTTATACTTCCAATTGGTTGACCTTTATTGTACTTTGTCGAATTGTACCTATCTCATTGGTGACCTTGGATGGCCTTAATTACATTAGATTTGCATGTGTTTGCATAATTTTATAGAAATTTAGCATTATTTATTTACTTTTACCCATGTGCCACTTAATATGCTTTTGGTTGACATGCAAGATCAAAGTATGAGTACCTCGGAGCAAATTGGTTTACCTTTGTGTCGACATGGACCTCATGGTAATGTTGAATGGTGTATTGACCCTAATTGCCTAGATCTTGAGCCTCAGATTCTTTTAGATCACATAGCCTCAATAGAGAAACCTCTAGAATGGCCTAAAAACCTAGTCAAAACCCTTGACTTAGAAGCAAGAGACATAACCAAAGACTCTCTAGTTAAGGTTCCTATCACAACACACAGTGGTGAGGAGAAAACCCTTAAACTAAGTTCCTCACTAGAGCCTCAATGTGCTCAAGACATCACCAAGGTCTTACAAAAAAACATTAAGGCATTTACCTGGTCATATGAAGATACACTAGGCCTAGACCCATGTCTAATCTAACAAAACATCATACTAGACCCTAGCATTAGACCAGTTAAGCAAAAAGTGCACACCATTAGACTTGGTTTGGCCTTGGCAGTTCGTAATGAAATCTCAAAGCTCTACCAAGCTTATTTGATTAGGGTTATCAATTATAGAGAATGGGTATCCAACATAGTGGTAGTACCTAAGAAAAATAGGAGTATTTGTATTTGCATTGATTTTTGAGACCTAAATAAAGTGACTATCAAGGATGACTTTTCGTTGCCTAGTATTGATCAATTTATCGATACTATAGCCAAACATGCCTTATTGTCCTTTATGGATGGGTTCTCGGGATATAACCAAATTAGAATCAACCTAGAGCACCAGCTTAACAAGACCTTTATGACCCCATGGGGTACATTTTGTTAAACCATGATGCCCTTTGGCCTTAAAAATGCTAGAACGACATACCAGAGAGCCATGAACTACATCTTCAACGATTACATGCTAGGTTTGCTTAATGATTACGTAGATGACATAGTCGTGAAGTCCAAGATAGCCAATGACCATACTAATGACCTAGATCTTGTGCTTAAATGATGTCTTAAATATGAGCTTAGGCTCAATCCTAAGAATTGCATCTTTGGTGTCAAGACTGGTAAGATGCTTGGCTTTGTAGTCTCCAAAGTAGGGATACACATCGATCCTGATAAGGTTAAGGCCATATCCAAATTAGTAGCGCCTACCAACCTTAAAGAGCTTCAAGGGTTACAAGGTACATTATAGTTTATTTGTAGGTTTTTACGAATAAGTTATAGCCCATGCAACACTTGCTTAAGAAGGAAGTTCACTATGAGTGGACAACTTAATACCAAGAGGCCTTTAAAAACCTTAAGCAAGAATTAACACAACTACTGATAGTTTATCCTTTGTAAGATGGTAAACCATTTTAGATTTATCTTATCATTTCTAATACATCCATTACCTCTCTACTTTGTTAGAAATGTGATGATGGAGCAGAAATTCCCATATACTATCTTAGCCATGTGTTAGTTGTCCACAAGAGCCGATACATTAAAATGGATAAGTATTGTCTAACACTAGTATTCTCGTTGAAAAAGTGGAGGTACTACCTCTTCAAAAGCCAAGTTAACATCATTTACAAGGACAACATACTTAGAGCCATAATGATACACATCTACAAAAGTAGTCATATAGCTTGATGGAAAGCTATAACAATGAAGTTTGACCTCCATTATGTTGCTCAATCCTCAACAAAAGGTTAAGCTATAGCTGTACAACTCACAATTTCACCCATTGATGATCAAGCAACCATAGATTCTGAGTTTCTTATGAACACATTAACATAGTTAGCCATGTACTTAAGGGTTATGAGGCAATCATGAATTTTGATGAAGCTTTAACTATTCATGGGGCCAATGCCGCTACCATCATAACATTCACATTTGGTGAAATTCAATCCTTTGCCTATTGTTTCAAATTCTCATGTACCAACAACATAGTAGAGTATAATGGTTTAATTAGAGGGATGATGGTATCTTGTGACCTAGGAATTAGATGTTTAATGATCAAAAGCAATTTACAACTCATGGTTAACCAAGTATCTAAAGTCCTTGCATGCAAAGCTAAGCACTTACAACCTTACTATGACCTAGGGAAGCAATTGTTAGAACAATTCATAGACATTGATATCCAACACATACCTAGAAACAAAAATGCCATAACCGATGCAATGGCAACATTATCCATTAGTGTGATGCTAGTTGTGTTTAGCAAGTTTCCCACCTTAATCATGGACTATGCTACTCCCATCACATAGAACACTAAGGATACCTTTATGGTCATCATTCATATTACTTCTCCCAATGAGTGGTATGATGATATTAAATTTTACCTTATGCATGGTGAATCCTCACAAGGCCTGACTACTACTTAGAAGGATGGCATACATAAGCAATTGAAGCAATATTTCATCATAGGTAATAACACATTATGTTGATGATCATATGATGGCATACTCCTAAAGTGCTTAGGTAAAACTAAAACTAGAGCATTCCTAGAGGAGGTTCACAAAGGTGTTTGTAGAGGACATATAGGACCAAGAGTCATGGCCGTTAAGATTAAATATTTAGGCTACTATTGGTCCCATATGGAAAATGACTACCTGTAAAAGGTTAAGCGATGTGACACATGCCAACGATATAGCAACCTTATACATGTATCACCAACTAAGTTGCATACAACCCAAATAACATGGTTGTTTCAACAATGCGGGTTGGATATCATTGGACCTATAATAGCTAAGTCTTCTATGAGACATAGCTTCATCATCACTGCAACTGAATACTTTACCAAGTGGGTTGAGGCTATTCCCCTAAGGAAGACCACATCTAAATAATTTATCTTAGATAGCATTGTATCTCATTTTGGCATACCCATGACCATAGTTATGGATAATGGACCCCAATTTAGTAGCCAAGAAACCAAGGATTTCTATCACAACCTAGGCATTAAGCATTCTTTCTCATTACCCTACTATCCTCAAGCTAATGGGCAAGTAGAAGCAAGCAACAAGGCCCTCATCAACTTGCTCAAGAAGATCCTCAACAACAGTAAGTACAAGTGTTATGAGCAACTTATCCATGCACTATGGGCATACAGAACAACCTATCGCACAACAATTGGTATGATCCCCTATAGCCTAGTTTATGATTCTAAAGTTGTTTTACCTCTTAAATTGTAGGTTTCATCACTCTAAGTAGCCTTGACCAACTTCATCAATGATGAGCAGAGTAAGGAATTGCTTGTGGTAATCCTAGATTCAGTGGAGAAGTGGTGTATGCACGCACTTGCTCACATCGAACACTATCAAGAAAGGTAAAACCAGCAACATCGGCATGACTTGACCATGCACAAGATCAAGGAGGATGACCTGGTCCTTAAAGCTGTTCATGAGCATGCAGACAAATTCTCAGCCAACTAGGAAAGATCCTTCCTTGTCACTAGAGCCTATGGAAATGGAGCATTCAGAATAGTCGACAAGGATGGGAATGAATTGGCCAATCTAATTAATCATTCCTATCTAAAGCCATACTACATGTAGTCGACAGATCATTGAAAAACGAGCCTACTTTCAAATAATCTGCTACGATCTTAAGCTGGCAATACCTGCCAAGGCCTTAAACTAGTACCATGGCCTACCACGACCTTAAACTAGAAACTTTGGTGACCTAAATAGCCTGATTCTCATGTGGCCTATGTGCATTGTAGCATTATAATATGCAGTGATGTTTTGTATTCTTTGTCGGTGCCTTTTAGGTTAATCTTCTAGGCACTAATAAAGGGGGTCATTGAAACACCACAAAAATTTGCATGTTATAGCCAATCTTCATCATGTAGCTTTCACCTCATGAAACTCAAGGCAAAACTTCATTGTAAATGTGAAGATTGTAATCCATAGTGGGAAATATCACATACTTTATCCTTTTGGGATTGAAAAATGTCTCATAAGTGGTCCAAGCCTCATTCCCAAAGTGAAAAAAGTTACCTAGTATCTATATTTGGACTTGGGGATCAAAAATGCCTTTTAGAATACCAAAAGGATAATTTGTTGGGTTTTATGGAGGGTATATATTTTTCTACACTCGAAGCACATGTAGGGGGGTAAGTCTTACCTACCCCAAACGTGGAAGGATGGGGATTTTGGAAAATTTTCCCATTTAGCATGGAGATCACATTCATAGCCTAGAAACCTTCCCTCCTTAATGTGGAAGCTTCCCCCAAACTGGACTCTTCACCCCTAGCATGAAAAACTGCATCCCCCAGCTTGGAAGCCACAAAAGCCAAAATTCATCACTTCATGCACTTCAGCGTTGACCAACCACTTCAACAAGCATGGTGGAGAGCTCAACATGGAAGATTCATCTCTAGCATGGAAGGTGTGTCTCGATTGCTATTTATAGTTAATGGAATGGCCATGGAGGGAAGCACTTACTATGTATAGTAACCCCCCAAATTTGGGCATCCATCTCACCTGAATTTGGTAGCCAATTTTATAGCCATATTACATCTAATTTGTAGCCAAATGATAGGCATTTTTGCAGCCCCATTCATGGCCTAAAGAACCTATAAAAGCTAACCTCAAACACCATTTACAAGTTCCACAATTTTTCATGATTGAGCCATTTTTTCTCATTAAGCATACAAGCAATTTTCCAAGCACTAATTCCACACTTTGGGCATTTTCAAGCACTCAAGGGTTCTTGTAATCTCCCATGTTTGCATCCTCTTGAACCTCATGGTAGAAGCATAACCACTTAGATATTTGTGTATTTTGGGTGTCAACATTACACTTCTAGGATTCTCAAACCCCATCATGGAGCAATCTGGCATTTAAATTTTCCACTTTTCTCACCACCTAGTAGTGACCCGACTTGTAGATTTAAGGTTGTAGCAACTAAGGAAGGTTCAATAGCATCATGAGTGGCTTAGCACCTAGATCGTGGAGCAAATCACATCAGCTTCAATGGGCTTTGAACTCTTGCATAAGTGAACCCCCTTTCTACTCATCCAAGCACCATTTGTACATATTTCTCTAACTTACTCTTTATTCTTTCTAAATAAAGTTTTAATTTTTAAGCTTTGTGTTCAAAATAAATTTATTTTCTATGCATTCTTTGAATCTATTTGAATTTCCATGTTTTGCATTTCATAAGTCCTTGGTTGATTTGCCAAACCAGCAAAGGCCTTAGGAATTCAAGGTTGGGGAGCTGCTACATCGAAGATCTCTAGTTTCTCCAACGACTAATATTTTTAGTGGCAACAAATGTGAAAGATAAACTTTATGATTCTGAATACAATGAACTCTATAAGATCAACTACTAAGCAAACATTGACACATCCTTGACAATGGCACCAATGATAAGCAATAGGGTATCCCAACACTCCACCATACAAGTCACAAGTGCATGTATGCGACTAGATCATAATATATAAATGAACAATGTAAGTATGCTAGGAGTTGATAATCAGTTTGTGAGTGTTATCTTTCCACTTCAAGTTAGTAAAGTGAAAATGTATGATTTAACTCTATGTGAGGCATATGATATGTTGATGTTTTGGGCTCCATTTACTCCTAATTGCTTCCATAATAAAGGTGAGAATAAAATCTAAGTCTAAGTGATAATAGAAATAGAAATCTATTCTAGCCTATGGCAATGAGTAACCAATCATGGCTTAATCATTACTAGGTTACCAAGTGATGAATCATGGTTTCCCAAGCCCCGACATTGGGTACACAATATCGAGTATGCGATATCACAACCTAGATACAATATTGTATTCACGATATCATGATTCCTTTGTTACCTTATAAATATAGCACTTAGGCGCACAGGATTAGAGTCATTAGAGTCTTAAGTCTTTTGGGTCAAGTATTTTATCAATTTTTGAGTTAGTTTTTAGTTCTTTCCCAAGTGCATGCCCATAGTGTGATGCTTATAATTGTACAAAACCTTTGTTCGAGTGTGATGTACTTAGACACGCACAATCGACAATAAAGATCAAGATTACTCCATCATTGCAGAATTCACTTAGCTTTTACTTATTTTAATTGTTAATTATTTAATTTTTTTTCTTAGTTAATATTTCTTTTATTGTCAATTACTATTCCTATTGTTAATGCATAATGAGTACGTCTTAATCACAAACAATTAAGTGTGACTACATGGTAACCTAGTAGTGTATCAAGTAGTGTCTCGAGTGATGTGCGCTTGGTAATCCTAGAAGTAGTACGTGAAGTCCAAGATGCATACAGATGATTAGGAATGGATGCTCATCACACTTAGGCTAGCTTAGGTTTTATTTTCTATTGCTTATTAGCTTAATTAAGTTATTTCTCATTGTCCTTAGGAGTAGCACAGTAGTAAAAACCACATCATACACCTCACTCTAGACTAAACCATACATGACAAAGCAAATACTAGTCCAGGTGGGAAGACAATGAACTGTGATCAATGTATAACTGTCTAGGTGCCACAGCTTGTCTGTTTGCAGAGTTTAATTGGATCGCGCGTACATGCTCGTATTTGTATGGTTGAGAGTAGGGGTACCTCACCACTCATCATTAGTGCCATTGCTAGGGACGATGCTCGTTATCTAGATTAGTTATATCATACAAGATCATTGTAACAAGGCATTAATGATATCTCTTTCAGATAAAGAAATTAAATTCAATTAAGTTACACATAATTCATGACAATGTCTCTTTCACAATACAATGATAATGCAACATCTAGTGAGGCAATTCATTGGAGAACTAATGAAATTTATGATGAAGAAAAAGTTTGAAGTACTCAATCTTATACAGGAGTTTCATATGTTCATAGACATCCCAACGATACTCAAGGACTTTTGTCATCCAACTTAGACACCTCTAGTGAAGATGGGACATCCCATAGAATAAGGGGGCCCATAAGGCATAAGACCTTCTCAATGGTTAGCAAGAGTACATTAGGGGATGATTGGGAGACTTACAAAAGTCATGATAAGTCTTCTAGTTCTCTCTCTTCCTCTACTCTTTCAATGTCAAGTTGTGACACAGATGACTATTTCTTAAGGAAATGGTGTAAAAATAAAAAGCTAACCCACGGGCAAAATTAGGAACACTAACATAAACATAGACAACATCGTCCCAACTCACGAACTCACAATCTACTTAGTGACGATGAACCCCTGCTAGCCACTAAGAGCCTAATGAATATAACAAAGGTCGTTTAGATATTCCACAAGCATCGCAAGGAAAGTTGTCTACCCAAGCTTGATTTAAACAACTTTCCCAAGTTCTCAAGAGGCTATGATTTAGATTCGTAACATCATTTACAAGCCTTCTATGATTCCTATGCATGGAACAACATTGATAATGGGTGGCAAAGACTTAAGCTCTTTCCTATGACACTAGTGGGCCAAGCAAAAGTGTGGTATAGGTCTTTAAAACCAAACTCAATTTACCAATGGCCTGGTGAAGCTCTTCAATGAAAGATATCAAACCTGTGCAAGAGTGTCAGCCTTGAGGAGACAAACCCAAGAGTGGAAACAAGGGCAACATGAACCCTTAAACGTGGCCTTAGAAAGATATTACTCATTGTTAAATAAATGCCCAGGCCATGGGTTCTTTGAGGAAAGGCCAATGTGTCACATCATGGATGGGCTTCGTAATGAAACAAGGGAGACCCTAGGGATGTATGCCCCAGGTCAACTATATGAACTATGAATCCACCAATTCCAAGAGCTTATTAAGCGGGTAGCAAAAGAAGAAGGAGAAATAGCTAACTGGAAGAATGTTGAAAGATCTCAATAGGACCAAACTCTTAAAGTAACAAATGTCCATAATCATGAAGAGAAGAAATCAACTCACTTCATGGAGGCGGAACCATCCCCACCTTTGCCAATACTAAAATCACTAGATGAAATTGAGGTAAAAATGAATAAGATGACAGAGTGGGTACATGAAAAATGTGGAGAATATGCAAACATTACTACAAGGAAAACCATGTAAGATCACTCTGACAACCAAAACAAATAGAGAATGCCAAACTTAGAAACAAGACAAAACATCATTCAACAATCCGAAAGAAGGGTTGAAGACAAGGATAAGGGCTCAACTACAAATCATAAGTATCAATGCGATGTTTGCCTATATGATCACCCCAAAGGCTAATGCCCAATCTTGTTACATCTACATGAGCATTGGGGAAGAATGCTACATCCAAATTTTGTACAGAAGTACTGTGCTCAACTGTAATGGAAAAACCCTCAGTCGTGGGGGAGACCATCGCCAAACTGGCCTCACCCGTCGTATGCCTTGACACTAAGTGCTTATTATGTTCAACACCCTATTTCTCCAACTGAATCAACATCCTCTACTTCACCTCATCATTATCATTCTCCCAAGTATCATCAACCCATGTCCTCTCCTATGAGATCACCACCTCATGTCCCTTACACTCCTCTTTACTCTCAATATTCTCATCCTTCGTCTCCTTCTACATCGCCACTAGTTGTACCAGAAGGTTTTGCAACACTGCACCAACCAACGAACATTACTTGTGCTACTACTGTCAACAGTAATGGAAATTCCCAACATTAGAAGCATCCTTTCTTTAGGCATGGTCATAGAAAGAGACAGCATGGCTCTAAAACCACTGCATCCTCCAATGCAGCACAACCCAGCATGGTGATGCACCTTCCTCTTCAAACTCAACACCTCTTATTACCTTGTCCAAGCTACTAATCAACACTTCAACAACCACGCGACCTAATGAATATAACAACATAGGTAGACATATTGATCCTTACATACCATCTTATGGTCATGAGTGCCATAGTGGGTTAGCTTCTTATCACATGACCACATCTTATAATCTGCCCTACTATGCCTACTTTAATCAAGTGTGTGAACCCCAATTTGGGTACATTCCTACCACTACACCAAAAGACACCTAGTGGTTTAGATATGACTGAACCCCAATATTTTCAACATGCATGGATCCAAACTTTCCATTTATTAATTCTCACCATGATCAAAGGTTTAGTCATGAGGAATATCCCCCATTCTAACAAGCAGAATTAGTAAATTTTTTTCCTTTTCTTTGGTCTTACAATTTTTTGTTTTTTATTTTCTAATTCTTCATTTTTCAATGTATCATTTTATCTTTTTGAGGCTAATCTCATCTATGAATAAAACACTCATGTAACTAGTAGGTTAAGGTGTTGTTCTATGCTATCAAGTCACATGTGACTAATTATTTGGACAATGAGCCCACAACATCCACCCACCCATTCTATTAATAAGAGGTTCTACTCTAGCTACGATGATATTCTTATTATCATTTAAACTTAAAAGTAACCTTGTCCTCATTATGCCTAAAGTGAAGAGTGACGAACTAAGAGGGAATGGCAAGGGTCTGACATCAAGGGGACTTGTGGATTCTCTTTGGTGACATTTGTATATGCTATCATGCAGCTTGGTTGTATTAAGATCCTTGTAGATCTAATGAACAATGGGAGTAAGAGTTGTAATCAAGGCACTCAATAAGGGAACTCAATGCTGTTTTGGGGGGTCCCACTAGAAAGACATGCATCCATGCTTAAAGGTTGGCAGCTTCTCTAGATTCTCATTGGGAAAGACAAAGTGCAAAAGCAGCTAGAAGAAGAAAAAGAAATGAAAGAAGAACAAAAAAAAAGAAATGCTCAAGGAAAACATGCCACAGAAAAATTTAAATCACTCCTCCCTTGTGCAAAATGCCAAGTGATTGTACACCTTGCTGTCACGATGCTCTTATGGTTGTCTATCATTGGTGTGGAACAATGCGATGTCACTAATTAGAGGTATGGACTTGGTTCTGATCTTGGAGCAAAAGGCTGATGGTACTTTAACCATGTACAACACTTAAGATTCATTGTGCCCAAGGTAAGTTACCTTGCATCCTAATCTCTATAATCCCTTCTACAATTCCTCTCATCTCACAGTCCAAGTACTTCTAACTTGTGTCTTGTGTGGCATAGCATTTATGCCTCATTTTGGTGGTACTTATCATATGTGTGTTTTGTTGCACAAATGCAAATTACATTTAACCCTTTTAGTGCCTATGGACATTTTAAGGTGTGGTCACGCAAGGGCATTATAGGTTAGAACTTACTTTGAGGAGGACCCACTTACATGACTTTTGTAATTTGTACTTGTTACACATCACCACATCATTTTATACACTCCAAGTACTACATTGCTAAATATGTTCTTTCCTTTGTCATTATTTCAACCAAACATTCCTTAGAACCACTACATGTCCTTTTTCCTTACCCTTTTCAAAGAACTTCATTGTATAACTCCACTTCATTACACTTTTGGTGCCTTAATTTCCACTCAACATTACCCCAGACCTTACCAATCTAACTCAAATCCTTCATTTTTTGCCATAAAAACTCAAAAAATCATCAATTTTACTAAGTACCCTATTTTGGATGGGACGCAATATCAAGTACGTGCTATTGCATGTGTGATATCAGATCTATAAAAACTATATATATGGGGTCCTTGCATGCTTAGAAGTCATTTTCAATAGTTTACGCATGGAGTTATTCAAATTTTCTTCCACGATTTTTAGCACTTTGAAAGTCTAATATTCACCCATCAATATCTCACACGTTAACATTCTGATTTCCCTTCCAGTCACACCTAATTAAACCTAGAGTGTTTAACTCAGTCGTGGGGGAGGGATATGGTAGAATTTGTGCATAACTTTTTTGAAATTTACTATCACTCGAAGGATATCATAGGGGTAAGTACTATTAGAAAATGTTAAAAACTCATGCTAAACTAATTTTCTTCCTTCACCTAAATCATTTAAATTGTTATTAGAGTCACCTGATCAAATTGGGATTGACATTAAAACTTTTAGGGGAACTTCCTTGAAAAATTTCTAACACTTAAATCACACTAAGCAAATAATTCAACATTTATTAAAGGTAATGAGTAAGATATGAGATAATTGAACTTCTTTAAATAACCTTACTAACAATCAATCTTTGTGTGATTATAGATGGCCCCTAAATGAGGACAACAGGGAGGACCTTCTCAAGGTGCAGCCAAACATCCAAGAAGAGGCAAAGGCCAAGGACCTCATGTGGAACATGTAGAATAGGAGGCACAATCATTTAGCATCCATCAAGAAACCCCTATCACTGCCCAATCCAATCAAGTAGAAGGTGGAGAGGGTAGGGCACCCGAACAAGGACAACATCTCACATTGTCCCTAGAATGTGTTCAAGCCATTTGGGAAAGTTCCACATCTACTGCAATGATTGTGGAACTTAATTTTGGGCCTTTTACTAAATTCGCCCCTAAACCAGTCAAGGATCACCTCAAGGGATCTCCACTATGGCCTATCCTCTTGGAAAGTGGAGAATGGTATTTGGGAGAAACCTATCAATTTTGGCATAATAAAGAGGAAGGCACCACTATTGACATTGGTGGAATTTCAGTTGATTTCTCCACAAAGGCCATTACGAAAGTTCTAAATCTTTCAAATACAAGGCCTAAAGCTGCTCATATATCCACCCGCTCTGATGCAGATGCAAAAAAAATATTGCTAAAAAGGATGTACAATAAAGAAGACAAAACATATGGAGAACTAACCATTGAAGAGAGAATTTATTTCAAAATTAGCACCTATCACATTTTTCCAATGAAGGGGTTAAATAGGATTTCTACTTGTGCAACCAAAGGAAGTGCAATCTTGATGGGCAAGGTTGATGCCATTTTGCCCCATTTATATTTAACAGAGATATTAATGTGGTTTGAAGAACGAAAAATAGAAAAGTTCACACTCCCCTTTCCATGTCTAATCAGGAAGCTATGCCAACATGTTGGAATTCTAGGATACACTAATGATGTTCCTAGAAAAGCTCAAAATGCTTCATGTGCCAAATTACTAAAGCCACCAGCACCAAGAAAAGATGTTGGTGAGACATTGAAGCCTAAACAAGAATAGACAATTGGGCCCACTGCACCTCAAAGAATAGGGCCTAGCTAACTTCCAAACATGAGGCTTAGCCAACAATAAGAAGTAGGGCCCAACATGTAGCCAACAGGCCAGCAAGACTAGCAACCACCACCGCCGTGGCAAGATTACCGATCATCGATGAGCCATCTTAGGGACATTACAAAAACGGTCAAGTGGGGAAGTAGGGATGAGGCCAATCTCTTCAAGATAATTGATGATGTTGTACAACCCACCATATAAATTGATCCTACAAAGGGTAAGGTCTCAATACAAATAGGAGGAGGGTAATTGCATTAGTCACAATAGATCTCGGGAAATATTGCATCATTCCAAGTACAATTGGAAACTGGTGAAGGCACCACAATAGTGATCATGCAACACTAGGATGCAGCTAGAGTAGCAGAGGTGGTCACCAACCATATTAAAGAATCATTTAATGTCCCTGTTATGCCACTGGCAAATTTCACAGAAGCACGTGATGCTCAAGTTCTAGCCGATACCTTAATTACTCCTACGGAACATGAGGATCCTCTAAATCACTTGCTATGAACAAAACAAGTAATAACATCCTTGTTTAACATCCCCCAAGATGTCAAAGTGGCACAATCAGACCTCATTTCCACTAAAGGAAAGTTGGTCATGGCTAAGGTTAGGGCTGAACACGCAGAAGACGAGTTGAGGAAACTCCAGGAAAAGTTCGTTGCCCTACAAGCTGAACAGTGGGATCCATCCCAACTTGTTCCAGTCGATCAGCTAGAATCATTTAAGACAGAGCAGCTAAATAAATTGCTAGTGGAGAATAAAAGGGTGGCAATGGAAAAAGAGAAGGCTAATTAGGATGCTTCAAAAGAATAGGCTCAGACATATGCACATGCAAAAGCACTCAAGGCCTTACAAAAAGAGAATAAACTCCTTACTGCTGAAAATCTTCAGTTTACGACAGTTGAAAAACAAAAGAATGTTCTCAAGGAAAGTTTCTAGCAAATGCGAGAACAACTAATATGAGTCAACCAAGACATAAGTCGCTTAGCCAGAGAGAACAAAACCCCCTCAATGGAGGAGGTACACACTATTCGATAGAAGATGGCCATTGAAATAAGCGCATAGCAAAATGAGGCTAAGCAGCATGAAAAGTTGAAGAAACATTTTTGTGATCAGGTGGGAATGTATAAGGAGATTATTGAAAAAGAGATATGTATGGCTAAGCATCACATTAACTCTTTTTAGTGCTCAACACATTAACTAGCAAGCCATACTAGACACTTATGCCTTCGCCCACCAAGCATAATTAAAGAGCCAGGACCTATAGATCCAGGATCTGATAGAATACATGGAGTTGGTAAATCTGTGGTATGCCAACTTGGCCATGTTAACAACAAGGTGCCTGAGGACTAAGCTAGAAAAGTAGGTAGCTACCACCTATGCCAAATATGAGACAAAGTTTGCTAAACACAAGAAGACATTATAGAGACTAGAGATAGCAAACTTTGAACTAGAGGTGGTAAAAGCTAGCTACCAAGGCTAAAAGGACATAGTAGCAGAATTGGCTTGACAACTCACGGATTATCAAGAATTCAAAAACAAAGCCAGAGCCTATGACGAGGAACAACAACTATTTGTGACCTGTTATGTCAAAGCTAATTAGATGTTTTCGCAATCGCTATGTCCATGGAAGGTGCAGACTTCATCAAACATTGGAACACCAGCATGGATAGCACATGATTCTTGGACAAAGGAGGAAAAACTTTAGGCACTCTTTCAAAAGTATCCATTTCAAAAGCTTGGAGCATAGGATAAAGGGAAAAAGCCCATGGAGGAGCCACCGCCACCAGAAACCACATGAGTTCCAAACAATTTTGTATTTTGTGTTGGTATCCCAATTTTGTTTTGTTTAGTCCCATACTGTGATATGAAATAATCCATAGTCATTTAATAATCCCATACCTATCTACTATGTAATTAAATGAACTTGTTCCTCATTTTGTTTAACTTGAGGACGAGTTTTTATTTAGTCGTGGGGGTATGATGAATCACGGTTTGCCAAGCCCTAACATCGAGTACGCAATATCGTAGCGTAGATATGATATCGTATACACAATATCATGATTCCTATGTTAGCCTATAAATATAGCACTTAGGTGCAAGGGATTAGAGTCATTAGAGTCTTAAGTCTTTTGGGTCGAGTCTTTTGTCAGTTTTTTAGTTAGTTTTTAGTTCTTTCCCACATGCATGCCCGTAGTGTGATGCTTGTAATTGTACGAAACATTTTTTTGAGTGCGACGTACTTGGACATGCACATGATCGACAATAAAAATCAAGATTACTCCATCATTGCAACATTCACTTAGCTTTTACTTATTTTAATTGTTAATTATTTATTATTTTTTTCTTAGTTAATATTTCTTTTATCATCATTTACTATTCCTGTTGTTAACGCAAAATGAGTACGTCTTAATCATGAACAATTAAGTGTAACTATGTGGTAACCCAGTAATGTATCAAGTAGTGTCTCGATTGATGTGCACTTGGTAATCGTAGAAGTAGTACATGAAGTCCAAGATGTGTATGAATGATTAGGGACAGATGCTCATTGCACTTAGGCTAGCTTAGATTTTATTTCCTATTGCTTATTAACTTAATTAAGTTATTTCTCATTGTCCTTAGGAGTAGCATACATCTCACTCTAGACTAAACCTTATGTGACAAAGAAAATACTAGTCTAGATGGGAGGACAACAACTATGATTGATGTATAACTGTCTAAGTGCCACAACTAGTCTGTCTGTGGAGTTTGACAAGATTGCGTGTACACACTCATATTTGTATGGTTGAGCATAGGGGTACCTCATCACTCATCACCAAGTATTATGCTACTAGGTGAACTAAGCAATAACACTACTAGGATTACAAAATGATTATGCTTATATGCTTGAAACTAGTCATACTCATTCCACCTTACTAATAAATGTGAAAAGTAAAGTATTTTAGAAATGTATAGAACTAAGCTAAAGTAAACATGAAAGTTAAACTAAGTAAAGAAAGTAGCTAAGTAAAACAAAGAACTAAGTGTATGCTGCAATGATGATAAGCAATCTCGATCTTTATTGCTATTCATGAACTGTGCCCAAGTACAATCCACTCGAATGAAGGTTTCATTCAACTGCTCAACACCACACTATAGGTATTCACTCTACTATTAAGTGTAAACTATGAAAACAAATTGCAAGAGTTTCCCTAAGACTGTAATGAATATCAAGGTTTATTAGTTGACTTCTTCATATAACTTTTGTATTACCATCAATTCTGTAGAGATGCCTAAACTATTTAGGCACAATCACAAATTTCTTCGAATCATTGAATCATATATTTTTGCGAAGTTAACAAAGAAAATAAACAATTCTTTGTTAGGTTTTTTTGCAACTTCCATACAATATTTGTGTAACTAAGTGGTTAATTGTGCAATGGTTCTACTTGAAACTTGTCTGACACATTGTTTTTATATTATTATCTTCTACCTAAGTGCTAAGTCTTTTTTCAAGAATAGTGCCTAACAACTTAGCAAAAATATTACTTACAACTATCATGCAATATTTGTTCAAATTATTTTTATCACACTTTTTATATATAAGTACTACCTTGTTGACTTTTCATTGTTGATTCAAGCCATTCTTCATAGCTAAGTTCAATTAATGAAAAATTTCTTTATTAATAAAAGTCTTGCCTATTTAAGTAATTTAACATACAAACCATCAAAATCAATAGCTTTTCCAATTGCCAATATATTAATGCCCTCTATTACTTCATTTAAAGTAAATTAAATAGAATCATGATGAATTAAAATAGTAATTAACAACTTCTCTTGAAAAGAGATTATTATTTTAGTTTCAGCTTCTGAAAAAATATCAACCAATAAACACTATATCTATATATTTATTTTTATTCAAGCAGTTCTATAAATAGTGATAAGCTGCGATATCGCATCAGCTGCAATATCGTGTACGCAATATCGCAGCCCGTCGCCAGTTTTATAAATAAGAGGCGGCTTTCCCTTGTTCACTCATCTAGATCTAGACCCTTAGCCAAACTATAGCAGTTTTACCATTCCATAGTTAGAATAATTTCCATGTTCTCGTAGTAGGAGTCTCAAAGTGAACGGATCCTTATTCGAGCAAATTGTACCTGAGCACACATTTGTGTAAGGCAATAAAGATGAACTTTCTGATAAACCTTGCAGCATGTGGACTAAGCTAAATAGGATTTAATTGTTGTTAAATGTTTAAATGCTTTCTTAGATAATTAATCTCTCTCAACCCTTTACTCTCCTAGTTAAGTGCATTCAATACGACTGCTTCGAGCACGTGTGTAATGCTTGGTAACCCAGTAACGAATAGTGTTTGGTAATCCTAGTAGCGTTGCACTGGTTCAGGGTGTGTGTGGCAAGTGGGAACAGATACTGATGCTAGGATACTTAGAACTTAGTTAGTGAGTAGTTAATGAAAGTTAGTCACTTAGTCTCTTCACCCTTCCCCTATTAGCATAGGTGTTAAAAAGATAAAAGATATAATAATCACATACCTCAAACTTACTTAACCATACAACCGTGACAATACAGGTAAGTTTGGGAGGACAACGATTGATTAACCTTAAGTGTTCCATTAAGGCACGTAAGCACTTAGTCCTTGGAGTTCGACTAGATCGCACGTGAGACACTCGTATTCGTATGGTTGAGTGTAGGGGTACCTCGCCACTCATCATTGGCATCATTGTCGGGGACTTAGTTGTTTGTACACTACGTAGAACATAGGAAATCATTCACATCGTTGGGAGCTAAAATGGACCCTTAGGGTTAATCAAGAAAAAAAATAACATAACAGTAAATTGCACACTGAACAAGACTACAATGTCTTCTTCTTCGAACAAAAGCACTTCACCACCTAGGAACAACACTAGAGACAGTCTGTGACACAACACACATAACCAAGAACCACCAGTTCCTCAACAATTCAGTGTGGTATATATTCATCACGATGAATATATACCTAACTTTACCTTTATCTTCAATCAAGATGAACAACTATGTTGGAGAGACTTGGAGAGTAGCATAGTGTTGCCTCCAGACATAGCAGTCCCTAACATGCTCCTTCGTGCCCTTGCATGAATAGGCATGTCACAGTTATATGTAGAGTACGTTGCATGCGATTACCACGCAAGGAACTACCATCCCACAGAAGTGCAACGTCAACGGGACTTGCAACAGTAGAGTTACCACACATCGTTAAAGGGTAAAGGACCCCATAATGCTTCGCCCGTCATAAGCAAAATTGAGGGTGGTGAACCTATTTCAATAGGTTCTCCACAAAACGATGTTCCCCCTCCTAACGATGGTGAGGAGGTGGTGTATGAGAACCTTCGCTCCACAATTCATAATCCTAGTTCTAATCCCCACGAACATTAAGTGTTCAATGAGGGAACACGGACACATGATAAGGGTGAGCATTCTAATCATCATCACGATCGGAGCCGGGACCACCGAAGAGAAGGTAGGAAACATTGTCATGGCAATGGTTCTCCTTCTTCTTCACCTTCATCATTGCATTCATCCTCTTCTTCAACATCAGGACATAGTCATAAGGAACCTAACTGTGAGGATAAGGGTAAGCAAAATGAAAGACCTCTACGAGAGAGTCGAGAGTGAGGATGAGGGCAATCTAGAGAGTCAAGGCATGAAAGAAGGGAAATTAGGGAACTGCGTAGACATCACAGACGCTGTGAGAGAAATGACCACAAAGAACCCTTACTTACAACCTGAAGCATGTTAGACATTACGAAGGCCATTAAATACCTACAAGGCACAAGAAAGATAGCAGGATCAAGAGATTAGACATGAATAACATCCCACGATTTGAGGGGGGATACAATGCTAATCCTCAAAACCATCTACAAGCATTTCATGATGCTTGTGCCTTGCAGAATATTGAGAACGAGTGGCAAAAATTAAAGTTGTTTCCAAGGACACTAGTAAAAGAAGCAGAAAGCTAGTACCGGTCCTTAGAACTGGAATCCATTCGAAGGTGGAGCACGATGCTAGAACTATTTAATTATAAGTATCAAATGTACTCCCGGGTGTCCAACCTATGAAAGCAAATCCAAGGATGGAAGCAGGGAACTCATGACCCCTTGGATGCTGCCATGGACTGATACTATGCATTGCTACATCATTGCCCGGGCCATGGTTACTCGTAGCAGGATTAACTCCGCCATCTCGTAGATGGACTTAGGCATGAAACTAGGAGAACCCTTGGAACGTATGCCCAAGGGAGATTATCAGAGCTTAGGTCCCATCAGATCCATAGATTGATGGAGCAAGTAACTAAGGAAGAAGGGGAGCTACGTAAGAGAGAAAGCATGGAAGAGTACAACCGCAATCCTTCCCTTTGAAAAAGGGGAGTAAGATTTTGTGAGGAGGATGATGAGTCACCACTCAAAGAGATGGTGAATAGGAAAACCTTGCTGCTACAAAAATTAACAACAGAAGTGTCAGTAAAGGTAGATCAAATGTGGAACTCCTTAGATAGTAGATTTGAAACTGTTCTCAAAATCGTAGAGGAGTCTAAGAAGCGAAGTAGTGACTATGATAAAAAGAAGAAGAGGGATTTGGACCATCCACATAACAAAGGTAAGGGTAAAATGACTATCACTAAAGAGGTTGTGGATTCTAATACAGACAATGACAGTAGATGTGAGATATGCCAGTATGACCATCCTAAGGGATGTTGCCCAATAATCTCACATCTACAAGAGTCTGGGGTGTATGCACTTAACCCACGACTTAACAAATGGCAAGAACCCCGACGGTTACCTTATCCTCAAAGTAACCCGAGGCAGTTCCACCAACCATTAACGTATTATCTAAGTGGAACTTCGCCACAACCTATCGAGTAACACTAGCAGTGGCAATACCCACAATCATGGGGGATGCCACTGCCAAGGCAACAATACCCTTACCGGCAACCAGATCCATATGGCTACTACGTGCAATAGCCAATCTCTCCACATGACTCTGTTGGTCACGTGACTCCACAACATCACTACCAAGCTTGGGAGTATTATAGGACTCCTTCTTCTAGGGAAGACACATCACATACATACCATCCTCCAAATCCATCCGCATCTCTCACACCGACAGCTCCATTACCATCCACTCTAGCAATGCAAAGGGTACTCGCCACTCAACCGCAGCAACCCAATGTCATGAGGGTTGTGAATCCTCAACCTACAGTTGATTCTAACAACCTTATGCAGAAAAGATCTTTCTTTAGAACCAACAATCCAACCAAGCCCTCACCATCACAAGCAATTGAACATCTAAACACCTCCCTACCAAGTAAAGCCTCGGGGCCTCCTTCAACCCAAAAGTCAAGCTTAACGCACACGGTTATGTTAACACATACCGTTATTGACTAGATTAAGGTGGGTCACCTTCCTAGGAAATTCTCTAATCCTGGGAGTCCTCTAATCTATCTCTAAGTCACTGGGAATGAACCATGTAAAGCTCTTCTAGACTCAAGTTCTAGAGTCAACTTAATATCACAAGAAATGTATAAAGCCTGGAACCTACCTCCATTAAGGAAGAGTAACATTCGACTAGAGCTAGCTGACTAGTCCATCACTGTCCCCTTGGAACTTGTGAAGGATATTGTTACCACCGTATGTGGTTGGTCATATCTAGCTGATTTCCTAGTGATACAAGTAAACAACGGTAAAGGGGACTTCCCAATAATAATGGGAAAAATGTGGCTAAGTACTGTAGATGCACGCCTAGGAATCTGTAATCTTTCTCTACAAATATCCAAGAAAAACACTTTTGGAAAGATCAAGAAGAAGAAAGTTCCATATATTACATATAGTGACATAGGGTGTCATTGCGTGCAGAAATCATGGGTTATGCGAAGTTTAGCATTGCCTGCATGCAATCGGTGTGCACAAGACATTAATATATAAAAGTTCCTATATGCAGTAGCCACACAACAAGAAGACACCCAATGGCTGATGGCTGATCAAGAGAGCAATTTGCTAACATGCATGGAACTCACTGAGGGAATAACTAGTCCTTACATTGAAAGCATAGACACACTGGAGCAAGTTTGTTGACAACTTCCAAACCTTAACATCGAAAACATCAACTGGGGGAAGTTGGAAATTCCTGAGAGATTTAAATAAGAACCCCTAGATTTGAAATCATTGCCCACTAGTCTGGAGTATATGATCCTTGAAAATGGAAAACCGGTGATCATCAACGTAAAACTTGTTCCCAAACAAAAAGAAAGACTGTTGAAAGTGATAAAAAAAATGGTCAAAAGCCTTTGCCTGGTCATACCCTAAGTTAACTGGAATAGATCCTAGGATATGCCAGCATAGGATTTACATGGATCCCTCCATGAAACCTCAAAAACAACTGCAGAGGAGATTGAACCCAAAATTGAAACAAATAGTAAAAGAAGAAATAGAACAGCTTCTTAAGGCCGGGTTCATATATCCCATTGCTAATAGTGAATGGGTTAGCCCTCTGGTGATCGTGCCTAAGAAGGGAGGCAAATGGAGGGTGTGTATAGATTTTAGGTTGCTAAACATGGAAAAATTTAAGGATCATTTCCTGTTGTCATTCGTTGACCAAGTCTTAGACACCATAGCAAGGCATCGCTATTATAGTTTTCTGGATGTGTATAGTGGATATAACCAAATACGGATAGCACCAGAAGATCAAGCCAAAACAACATTCACTAGTCCTTGGGGAACATTTGCATATAAACAAATGCCATTTGGCTTGTGCAATGCTCCTGCCACATTTCAACGTTTAGTTCTAAACATATTCCAACAGCAGATAGGGAACGGAGTAGAAGTCTTCATGGATGACTTCTCCACTTATGGGACAAGCTTTGATCAAGCCATGGACCAATTAGAGAAAGTGCTAAAACGATGTATAGAAACCAACTTAAGGCTCAACTGGCAGAAAAGCCATTTAATTGTCCAAGAGGGTGTAGTACTTGGGCATAAGATCTCACATTCAGGAATAGAGGTAGACCCAGATAAAGTTAAGGTCATCCAAGGAATCACCCGACAATTGAAAATTGTGAAAGACATTCGGTCATTCCTTGGACACACTGGCTACTATAGGAGATTCATTGAAAACTTCTCCAAGATTGCCAAACCATTGGTAGAACTAACGAAGAAAGATGCACCATTCGAATGGACCAGGGAATGTGTACAAGCATTCCAAACTCTGAAACAAAGGCTTGTAGAAACTCCCATTCTACAAGCCCTTGACTAGTCTAGACCATTCCATATAATGACTGACGCATCCAATTATGCCTTAGGAGTCGTACTTACACAGTTAGATGACCAAAAACGTCCTTATTACATCCATTGTGCAAGTAAGAGTATTGCCGGTGCACAACTTAACTACACAACTACAGAAAAAGAATTAATGGCTATAATGTTTGCACTAGACAAGTTTAGGCACTATGTGTTAGGCTACAAAGTGTACATTCATACGAATCATAGTGCAATCAGGTTCCTCATGAACAAGCCAATGGTTAGCCCTCATATTATATGTTGGCTGGTAATCCTACAGGAGTTCGAATGAACAATGATAGATCGAAAGGGCACCAAGAACATAGTTGCAAATCACTTATCTCAGTTGCACTGGGACAGCAAAGAGGATGAATACGCCATATCGGATCATTTTCCAGATGAAGCCCTCTTTGCCGGTGTAGTGAATAACCAACCCATGGGAACAAATTGGTATAGTAGCATTCTTACCTATCTCCTTTCCCAACAAACACCACAGGAGCTAAACTTTAGGAACAAACAACAGTTTCTTCACAGAGCCAAGTACTTCATGGAGATCAATGGACAACTTTACAAAGTTTGTCCTAATGGCTTGGTTCGATGGTGTGTGACCGATGTGGACCAACTAAGAGTTCTCCAGAATGCTCATGAGGGCCCTTGTGGGGGTCACTATGCAAGGAGACGAATGGCTATTAAGATCCTGCTTGCAGGATATTACTGGCCAACACTATTTCGAGACGCCTATCAATTTGTCCAATCCTGTGAGTGTTGTCAACGTGATGGAGAAATGACTGCTAGAATGGAGGGTTTGCAACAATGGATTCAACCTTTGGAACCCTTTGACATTTGGGGAATAGATTTTATGGGGCCCATTACACCGATGTCTAATGGAAAAGCTTATATCATTATTGCTATTGACTATCTAACAAAATGGGTTGAAGCAGCTGCTGTAATAGACTGCACATCATCTACAGCTGCACAGTTTGTACAACAATAAGTCGTAAATAGGTTTGGTGTGCCATGTGCACTTATCTCGAATAATGAAACACACTTCACAGGTGCAACCTTTCGGAAGTTGATGCAATGCTTAGGGGTTGAACATAAATTGACTACACCTTATCACCCCCAAGCTAATGGCCAAGCTAAGGTCACTAATCGAGCGATTATTAAAATATTAACAAGGATAATTAGCAAATATAGGCAAGATTGGAGCACTAAACTGAACAATGCTCTTTAGGCATACTGCTCCACTTGGAAACTCCTTACAAGTTACTCTCCCTATGAGTTAGTATACAGAAAACTTCCAAAGCTTCCAATTCAAACCGAGCTCCATACAATATCCATGGCATGTGACCTCCATCTTGACCTTGATCTAGCACAAAAACAAAGATTAGCAACATTAAACGTGATAGACGAAAATCGATTGGTTGCCCTGTCATCAAATGAGTTGCACAAGGCACATAACAAAAAACGTCATGACTTAAAAATTTGAAAGGTTAAGTACCAACTAGGAGATAAGGTCTTTTACTGGAACCCCACACATGTGCCCCAACGCACAAAATTTCAAACATTGTGGGAAGGGTCTTACATTATTCACACAACCTTTTCCTCAGGAGCCATGACCATATATAAACCTAAAAGCCCTGATAAGATATTATTGGTCAATGTGCAACAAACCAAACCCTTCCATGAACTTAGAATAGCTGGTGCACATAATACCTCTGAGAGAGGATGACCTCGCTCATTATTTCAGATCTCCTCCTTTCAACTTAGTCATGGGGGAGATGGCCACCTATGCTGATCAATCAAAGCCCTCAGTTTCTTTTGAAGTTTTTGTTTTACACATTTTTGTTTTACAAATTTCTTTAACTTTTCTTGTTTTTGTTTTGCAACATCGTTCATACTTTTTCGTTTATTCGTGAGTTTATTTGTTTTGTTTTGTTAAGGTTTGTCGCTTAATAAGTGCTCCGAAGATGGTATGAACTGTATTCCATTGATTACTAATGTTTGGTTTTTACCTTTGAGTGATGATGTTGATACTTGGGTATGGTTCTTTTGATATAACAGGCAATGAGTCCACGTCATCCATGCATCCACAAATTTCTATGGTCTCTCTTGGCTTGGAACTGTACAGTCCCCTTTCTCACTAATAAGAACTATCAACGAATCGGTGACTGGGCATTTCTCAAACTAAGGAAGGACTCAAAGACTGAAAAGGGTGTGACTTCAAAGGGATTTGATACCTTTGTGTTGGCCATTCTCTTGGGTGCTTGGATGTTTTCTTCTTGAGTCTCCCGTACCATTCCGACGTTGCTCCATTATCAGGAAGCTAAGCTAATAAAAATAATAAGTCTTTGCATGGTGTGGTTCTCACGCAAAAAAAAAAAAAATAGTGAGAATTCAAAGCACACCCCTTAAAAAAAATAATCATCTGGGCTACAAGCACTGGTTATGGAACTAAATAAACATGTTCCCTCTAACTAAGGCCCTTCTCGCTTCCTACTTTCTCCTCTTTCGTTTCGTCGAAATGGTGGTGACTCTTTGGTGGAAGCATTCTTGTTACTTCAAGTGGATGGATTGGCCAAATGTATTAATGCGAAGTCACTGGATGTGGATTGTTTGAGGCTGGATTTGGAATGAGATCTACTAAGTCACATTAACCATAAATACACAAGGGGCTGTACACCACCTTGTTTGTGAGACTCCATTCCATTCTCTTCTTTCCATCCTTCTTTCTCCATCTTTCACCTCATTGCCGGTTGTATTAGTAGTCCATATTTTGGTTGATGCATTGTTTTTTTTTTTTTTTGGTAAACTCTTATGGTTAAGACTTTAACTCTTGCTTCCAAATGACATTTCTAGGGCCTACGGACTCTTTAAATGTGGGGTTGTCAGGGCATTAAGGGCATGAGCCTGCTTTGGGGAGGACCCACTGGCATTCCTATTTGGTGCATCTGTTAATTTCTTTCCCCTAAACATTTTTTGCAATCAACACTTATTTTGTTCATCTCCATCTTTGATATCCATTTTATCAACATTCTCGTTGTTTCTTTTTCTCCATCTTTCTTATTCCTTATCTTTTTCCATTCTCTCGCTACCGAAGGTTCGCTCTCAGTCATGGGGGTCCTGGTCCAATTTTTTGATTTTTTCTTAACCCCTATACCTCAGGTAGCCACTAATATTATATCTCCAAATCCGCATTAGCCATATCACAACTCAGCCAATGGACCTTACACTGAGGCAAGGTATTAACTGCATTGTGATTCATTTACCCTTGCTAATATCAGACTGTGTTGTGTGTGCAGATGGCAATCATACAACAACGGATTGGATCTGGAGCAAACACTTGGAATGGACTAGTGCTGAAGTAGTTATGCAAGGAACAAAATTGATGACACACTTATGGATGGACAACGAAAAGCGCAATCTTGGCGTCAGTAGCAACAGACTTCTTCTTTTTCCTCTCTCTTCTCTCTTCTCTCTCAATTGTCGAATAAGGCTAGATGTCAAATGTGTATAGTGTTTACTCTTGTTGTCATGAACACTAATTTTGCCATGTATTGTAATGATGGTCTGTTCACATGTCACCCCATTCACCATTAGTATCATTCAAGTCAATAATCTCATACCTTCCCAATATTTTGTAAGGAACTTGAGGACGAGTTTTCATTCAGTCATGGGGGTATGATGAGCAGCAATATTGCATTAGCCGCGATATCACATTGGCCCCTACGATATCGCGTACGCAATATCGCAGCCCATCACCAGTTCTATAAATAAGAGGCGGCTTTCCCTTGTTCACTCATCTAGATTTAGACCCTTAGCCAAACTATAGCAGTTTTACCATTCCAGAGTTAGAATAATTTCCATGTGCCCGCAATAGAAGTCTCAAAGTGAATGGATCTTTATTCAAGCAAATTGTACTTGAGCACACATTTGTGTACAGCAATAAAGACGAACTTTCTAATAAACCTTGCAGCATGTGGACTAAGCTAAATACGATTTAATTATTGTTAAATGTTTAAATGCTTTCTTAGACAATTAATCTCTCTCAACCCTTTACTCTCCTAGTTAAGTGCATTCAGTATGACCGCTTCGAGCACGTGTGTAATGCTTGGTAACCTAGTAATGAATAGCGTTTGGTAATCCCAATAGCATTGCATTGGTTCAGGGTGTGTGCGGTAAGTGGGAACAGATATTGATGCTAGGATACTTAGAACTTAGTTAGTGAATAGTTAATGAAAGTTAGTCACTTAGTCTCTTCACCCTTCCCCTATTAACCTTAAGTGTTCCATTAAGGCGTGTAAGCACTTAGTTCTTGGAGTTCGATCGGATCATGCGTGAGATGCTTGTATTTGTATGGTTGAGTGTAAGGGTACCTCGCCACTCATCAAATAGTAGGACCATGGTGAATTCATTGATTAAACATGACATTAGGAAGTGCATTAATAAGGTACCCGAAATAAGTGAAACATAGATACACACCAAGATTTATAGAAGTTTATAACTTAGTGCTACTTAGTAGAATTGAAAATATGAGTTACGGTTACTAGGCCAAGACCCATGCTACTAGGCCAATACCTCATTTTTGAAATTTATGTTTATGCTAAGATACTATTACATTGTATCTAAGTTCTAGTAAAATTTTGAGTTTAGCTTAGTGGTAAGACTTGAAAGCTCCAAGTCATGGGTTTGATTCTTATGGTTACAAAGTTCTAATTGGAGTATATATCTTGTAGTATACCTATATTACAATGATTTTAATATAAGTTTGACATTAGCTTAATCATACTAAAGTAACCATTTATTTTAATGAATTTAAACTCAACTTGCTTGGTTGGATGAACATATCCAAGTGATGAACCCTTTTTAGTAGTAGCAAACGGTAAAATTAATTTGAATAAATGTGAATTTGATTTTCAATTAAAAGTTCACAAAATTGATTTATATTATAAATAGAAATCACATGTTATCTGAAATTACACACGTTGAAATTGTTAAGTATTTATTAAAAGAAGAAGAAAAAATGGGAATTCAAACTGGGCAAAGAAGAAAATTCAACCTTGCTCCATCCACAGAGAAGATGTCAACTGCTTTGCCTGGGGCGACCAGTGGCGACTGTGGCATTAACAGTTGCAAGCTAGATAACCCACATCTTTAATCACTCTGTCCATTGCACTAATTAGCACCTTAACAACCCCCCCCCCATTGCACTAATTAGCAGAGCAACGATAGCATGCCATTTTTAATTCAGAATTAACTCACGTAAGCCACTGCCAAATCTGCTTCCGAATGACGGTTGGTTTTCGGTCTCCTGTAGAGTTCCATCGATTGGATAAAACATTACTCCTTACTCCTAGGGATCGCTAATTTTCAGACCAAATCTGTGTAGGATTATGTTTGCTGACTCATGAACTTTTGCTGAATCTGGTTGCCGGAACCTTTTGAATCCGACGCAAGAAACGAAGAAGCATGGCAGGAGGATTCGCTTCCAGCGAGAAGGAGATACTCACGGCCGTCAATGTCACTGCTTCTGCTTTGTCGCTGCTTGGATCGGCTTTCATCGTTTTGTGCTATCTTCTCTTCAGAGAACTCCGCAAATTTTCGTTCAAGCTTGTCTTCTACTTGGCCTTGTCGGTAAGCGCCTCCACATTTTGCTGTCCCTTAAGAAGCAGATCCGGTATATTTATTCAATAAAGTGATTTATTGCATGCTAAATCACTTTCTGATTGCTATATGGAGTCCAGATTTTGTTGAAGATGATAGTGCATGGATAGTTAGGTTTGAAGAGGCAGTTTGAGTGCGAAATAAGCAATATATCGAGAGTGTTTCAGAGAACTGAAGTGATTTTGCTTCTGCGTTTACTTTGAGTTTGTCCATTGTCGTTGATGCTAAATTAATGGAACGTTTCAATTGGTGGTTCTTGTTAATTCCTAAAAACATGAATCCTTTCAAGTTTTTATTATTAATATGATCTTTTATGTTGGAGGAAAAACACACTACAGGTAACACTAAATAAACTGGATTCACTCAAAAAACAGTCAAAATTCATATCCTCTTTTCTTGTCCGGTACCAACATTCTATCTGTAATTTTATAAGCCACTTCCTCTGAGGAGGTAACCTTGATTTGGAGCAATCTTTGTTTTTTAACCTTTAATTTGTCTTTCATTTGTTCTTCTTTGTCTTTGTTATTTTTTTAAAATAAGTTTTGAGACTGTATGGAACGTTACATTTCATTTTCTGTCAATCAGTGTGCTAGAACAGGACCTTCATTCCTAACTTCTTATCTTTAAGAGCTTTTGCTACATAAAAGTCATTCACGTAGTTAATGATATGAAATTGAAATTTATGATATCTAAGCAATTTGGGAAAGTTTATCAGTAGATCTATACATGAAAATGGTAGTTCGGATAACATTGATGATGTAGAAGAAAAGTTCAAATTACACTGTAATGTTGTAGAGATATGATAACTTAGCCACCTACATTTCAACCATAAAATCCAGAAGCGAGTGCTAAGCTGAGATGACATGTTAATCGGTGGTAATACTATTGTCACAATAGCAGAAATGTAATGTATTGGTTTTGCAAAGTATAGATCATGTGTTGAAACCATCACAAATTCCTATAAGTGTACAAGGTGTAGAGAAAATGATATCATTGTGCACTGCAGACAAAGCTAAGTTTTAAGGCTGGTGCCTTGTACCTGCTGAGTATGGATACTATGCTTGGGTTAGCTAGAGTCCTCATGAGGTTATAGGGTGATAGAGCCCAACAAGATACTTCAAATTCCACGTGCCACTGAGAAAAAAAAGAAAAACAGATGAAACAAAGTTTTCAAATTGGATCTGATGAGGCGGACTAGCATAAACCAGTATTTTTCCTTTTCTGGGCTTGTTAATGTCTTATCATGCACTTTTGAAATTTGTGTAGTTGTACATTGACTTTTGTTCTATTGGTAATTAAATAGACCTTGATGTTCTGTTAAGCCCCTTGATAAAATTTGTGTAGATACCAGTTTTAGCGTTTATGGGTCGTTGAAATATCATACCCTTGCCAGTGAATTGGGCTACTCCACACACAGCTTATTGTGCAGGAGAGCATTGAATTTGAGGATTTTTTTTTTATTTTTTTATTTGGGATAAAGATGAAAGTGAAGACCATGAACTGAGCAGACATGTGACTCTAATAGCACATAAAATGCTTATACTGTACGTGTTCAACTTGGTATCCTGTCCATTCTTTTTTAAGCTACCACTAATAAAAAATTATTATAAAACCAATGGAAGAAGTCTTTTGCTAAAAGTGAAACCGAGGGCATGTGATGCAAATAAAATGTTTAGAAGGTTTTGAAATTTTTTGATTTTATAACAGGGGGTATAATCTGAAAAGCATACAACATAAGTTGCTTTTAGAAACTGAATTAAATAGATATTCACTTTTGTAAGGAAATAAAATATGCTATTGCTTTCTAAAAGATGGTTCTTTGGTGATGATTTGTGCTGGTTGTATTGGGTTAATTTATTTTAAACCTGAGAATTTTAATTGCTGATGTTATATTGAATCCAGGATATGCTATGCAGCTTTTTCAACATTGTTGGGTGAGTGGCTGTCAGGATTAAATGTTGCACTCTTTGTATGCTGATATTTTCCTATTTGGTAATTAGTCATTCTTAACCAACATCTACACTACTGTTATGAATCTTTTATCTCTTTCAATTGCAATAAATTCTTTGAAAGTAAGCTCATTTTTAATCTCAAATACAAATAAAGAAATTAATTTTATGTTAATTTTATTACAGAAGCTTCATTTTTGTAAGGATTTAGAAATAATTTATTTCAGAATCTGTATTACAAAAGAACAGAAGGGCTTGGAAGTCATGTCTTTTAATTAAATGGCATTAACTAGTTTAGCTATATATTTATGATATATATCTATTATTTGGTTGAGAAAATTTTATATTTTTCAAATTAATGAAATCCTAGAATTGATACATTGAGAATTAAAAAATTAAAACCAGTGTATGTTCTCCCATAATAATTCTGTGAAAATGTTCATCTCTTGGTCTAGTGTTATAATGATGACAATTATTTATTTTCTATGACAAAGTCCAACCAATTTGTAATTGGCCTCTCAAGCCACAAATAGTAATGCTTGTGAAAAGTTCATCTATTGGTGATGAGTGGTGAGGTACCCCTACACTCAACCATACGAATATGAGCGTTACACGCGCAATTCGGTCGAACTCCGCAGACAGACTAGTTGTGGCATCTAGACAGTTAGCCTTAGGTCGCAGTTCGTTGTCTTCCCACTTGGACTAGTATTATCTTTGTCATGTATGGTTTAGTCCAGAGTGAGGTGTATGATGTGGTTTCTAATCTAACGCTACTCCTGAAGGCAATGGAAAGTAATATTCACTAATCTAGGAGAGAGAGGGTGAGAGAATTTAAACTAGCCTAAGTGCGATGAACATCTGTTCCTTGATTATCCGTACACACCTTGGACTTCGTGCACGACTACCACTGGAATTACCAAGCGCAAATCCTAGGTACGCTACTGGGTTACCAAGTAGTCACACTTAAGTGCTCGTGATCAAGTTGTACTCATTCCGCGTTTAATAGGAGTTTAAGGGTGAGAGAGATTAATTAGGAAAGTAGTAAATAACAAGTAAATAAATAATTAATCTAAGTGAATGCTGCAATGATGAAGTAATCTCGATCTTTATTGCTGGTCATGTGCGTGTCCAAGTACGTCACACTCAAATAAAGGATGCCGTACAATTACATTCACCACACTGCGGGCATGCATTGGGAGGAAAAGGGTTGAGAGGAAACACAAGAACTAAAATCAAACTTAACTCTAAACTGACTTCCTAATGATGATAACTGATATGTCTACCTCTTATTTATAGATGAGGAGATAGGCTGTGATATCGCGTACGCGATATCGCGGTTGCCCAAATGACGACTCATCATACCCCCACGATTGAATGAAAACTCGTCCTCGAGTTACAACGATTATACAGTGGATATGTATGGGATTATTGGATGGTAAAAATGGGATTATGCCGCAGTGTGGAATGCAAACAAAACAAAGACACAACACAAAGAATGTGCTACAACTACAAAATTTGTGGAACTCATGTAGTTCCTGGTAGCGGTGGCTCCTCCATGGGTGTCTTTCCCTTTTCTTGCGCTGCAGGTCTTGGGATTTGATGGCGTTGAACCAAGCCTGGAGTTTCTCCTCTTGTAAGGCCTTGAGTGCCTTGGCATCCGCGTAAGTTTGCGCTTGTGCCATAGAGGCACCCCAGTCAGCCTTCTCTTTTTCTTCCGCCACCCTTTTATTCTCTGTCAACAGTTTATTAAGTTGCTCGGTTCTGAAAGTGTCCAGCTGGTTCTGAGCAACCTTTGGCCTTGTATTCGGAAGGTTTAATACTTCCGAAATGGCTTGAACAGAGAAATCAACAGTCACACCACAATTGTTAACCGTGGTGCCTTCTTCTTTATTGTGCCAAAATTGGTACGTTTCCCCTAAGTACCAGGCACTGCTTTCAGAGAGGGTAGGCCATAATGGGGACCCTTTGAGGTGATCCCTAACGGCCTCCGGAGCAAATTCTGCGAAAGTTCCAAAGTTTAATTCCATGATCACTACAGTGAATATGGACCTTTCATGGATGGTCTGAACACAATCTTGGGGCAACGTGAGATATCGTCCCTGTTCAGATGCTGCAGCAACTTCTCCTTCCACCTGCCTTGATTGTACAGTAGCAGGGTCTTCTTGGTGGATACTAAATGATTGTTCCTCCTGCTCTGCATGTTGTTCGG